>VDFB02012656.1:0-192340 GCA_007258455.2 Sequoia sempervirens
CCATCAACTATAGAAATGAGCTCCATGTGCCAACCAGTCAAAGAAGACAAAGCACAACCAGGAACTCCCACTACATGGGTAATGCCAAAACTAAAAAATCACGGCATAACAAGTCTACCAATTACATAACATAGAGAGTGTAAACATGTAGTTTCAAGGAACCATCCACAATGATATGCACATCATATAGCTGTAGAAAATCCTCCTACATACACCTATAAATGCCAATTGTGTCACCTTATTCTCCATGTATCCATGAGAACCTACAACCAATCATCTCATGCTAAACTCCAAATGCAACACTGCACCATCATGAATTTCTCTAGCATATGACCAATGCACCCAATACACAGAACCACCATACCATTATCAAAGCTCCAATCATCAGAAATAAGATCTTATCATGACAACATGATCTACACATCCTCCTTAGGAGATCCCATGCTCTAGGTGAACATACAATGGTCTCAAGAGCAATGCATCGTGCCAAAAATCTAATGCGCAATCAAGAGTATACCATGACATGGAACAAAACAAACTCTAAACCAACATCACCTGTCAAGCACCACCAAAACCTCAACCAAAGACTTAGAAGAGTCCTCCATGGCTCTAGAATGTTACTCATCCTCAAGTAGTGTTCATGCAAATATGAAAGAACCCTTTTGTAGCAACAAGATCTAAGAATCCCTCCTAGTAACATCAACAACACTAAAGAATACCATTCACCACCAAGTGATGAATCCATAGTCATTGCTAAATTTCCCACTAAATTGTGACATCGAGCTCTCCAAGCATCATGACCAAACATCTTCCAAACTAAAGATCCTCCAAGTCCACAACAAGAACATGTCCATTTGACAACAATGCCAAGCAGCACCAAGATCTCCAAACCAAGTAGACCAAAACCATCACTATCACAAGCTTACACAAGTTCGTGTATCCAAGCTATCCATGACATCATGATACAGTGCAACAGGTCCCCATAACTGACTATTCAGGTACTCCACACCATCCATCCTCTTATCTCAAAGCAGCTACACCAATGCACAAGTGACCACAGACAAGGCTAGCTAACAAATCTGCACCAACACTGAATCAACCTCGTGGATATAGATAGTCCACATTTGAGTTGTCTCACAGTAAACATGTAGGTAAAGAAAACCCAAAAAATTGCACAACCCATAGATTCATTCTACAAAAACATGCAAACCCAATCGTCGCACTGGAAATGGAAAAACTAAGATCCCAAAGAGAACAACAATGTAAACAACTTGACTCAAACACCAGATCAAGCTCAGATCCAGTTCACCAATCACATCCACAATGAGCACCATAGTCAAGAAACCCATGAGCACCACCACAAGAATGTTGAGTGAAAAATCATGTACTAACACTCCCATGCAAAGAAGACATCACACCTCCTCAAACCATGTTGAACTGCAACTATCTCATCTAGTCACACCCAAAAGCTAGGGTCTAGAAAATAGCTTAACAACAGCTCCACATAACCACAAATTTTGATTGAACGTAAACCTGCAAAACCACAGAGCCATGCAAATACAAATAGCAGTTCAAAAACTCCAGGCCCATCTCAAGCCAACTCCAAAACCACTCACATGCACATGCATCTGAGAGACAAGCTATTACATAAGCTTCCAAATCATCCAATGATCAACTCCATAGCCTTCTTGCAATCGAGATATAGAGAAAAATGCCTTCAATACTAGGTCAAAACACCCAACACAAGCACAATACTCTATGGTTGAGAAAGAAAACAACCCAAAGACATTACCACTGTGCCACAAAGCGGAAATAGGCACAATTCATTTCCCACATTGACCCTTAGAGAGAAACTCATGCAAAATAGTTTCAACAACACCTATAACATATTCAAACACGCAAAAACAACAACCATGAAAGATGAGACAAAATACATGAACACACAGATATACGTGGGGAAAACCCTTTTAGGTAAAAAACCCCACACTCCAAAAGCCCAGATTTCCATTGTATTTGTTATCAACAGGAGTGCACCAGTGTGTGAAAGCAAAGATACTTTGCAATCCTATGTAACATGGGAATACCTTCAAGTTGTGGGTACCCTATATGAAAGTAAACCTCAAGATTATAGGCTGGCTTCCTTTATGATCTTCTAATGATTGACTGTAATTTTGATGGAAAATGGAAGAAGGCTTGAATTGAATGCATAAGCTAAAATTTAAACTACGGTGATGCACCTATTGATGAGAACTTAAACTACAACTTGACTCACAAATGAATTTTCAATATTTCCACTTGCACAACCAAATATGACATCTTAATCACCTAAATGTTTCATACAAAGGCTTTGAAAGAATATCTTTTTTGAAGGAAAACTTTGTTTTCACAACTAAAATGATAAAGTACCAACATGCACAATGTATAACCTGTGAATTTGGGTATTACTGCATACATACATTTATGAAAGAGACATAAAATTAGAGGTTTCAAAATTGAAACACAATAATATTTTGATTAGATTCAACACAATGATGATGTCTAAAATCTTGAAAGCAAAACTTGATAATACTCAAAATCAAAAGGAATTCATCTGCTAATAACAAAGCTAAAATAACCTGTAAACTGTTGCATAATATTAACTATAAAATATTTGAGTTACAAAATCAATCTCTTCTTTGCAGAAATGCAAAGGAAAAATCATCAAAAACTAAGGAAAAAAGACAGTCTTTTTCCTATATATAATAAAGGGCTTCAAAAAGCCAAAAGAAGATAACTAAATACAAAATATCTGAACTCCAAAGCTGATGTGAAACTGCAGTTATGTCTCACCATTTGCTCCATTTTTTCTTTGCATGATTTTGGGAAAAATAGACTATTCGATTAAATATTAAAGAGAATCAATATGATTATTTTAATATTTATCATGTGAGCTCTTTTTTTTTTATATTTCATGGTAAATATTAAGGTAATAAAATATTACCTTTAATAGTTAATTATATATTTTTTTCTTATTTAAAATCATGCAAAAGATACAAGCTAAGTGTTTTTCACTTTAAAATTAAATGATAATATTGAGACTTAACTCTCAACTCCACCAATATGCATGATGAATCATATTTGGTCGTGCAAATTTGAAAAACATGCAAAAAAAAAAGCCTCAAAACTGGAGCAAGTTGAGTGATTAAGTGTCCAAAACTCCACTTGAGTGATGGTCAACCTATGTGGGACCTCAAAACTAATGTAGAACTACCTTTCAGCCTTACAATCCTCCTAAAAAGGTTGATTTTTCTTTTTTCTTACAAGTGGTGAAGATTTCTCAAAAAATATGAATTGGGACGGTGAGAAATTTAAAGGGGTTTTTTGCCTCATTGTTTTATAAATTATGTCCAAAAATCACAAAAACTCATATCATAGTTTCAAAATATGATTGAAACACGTAATCGCTATTTGTTGCATCTTTTGAATTTGAGAGGGTAGCATGCTGGGCTCAACCCTTGTGGGAGCCCATTTTACACCACATGCTAAAATATTTAACATGATGAATTAGCCATGAAACATGTACCTGTACCTAATAAATATTTGAATGTCTACTTTTCTTATCTGATTTGCTCAAATGTCAAATTTTTTTCTCACCCCAGCTTAATAACTACTTGATAAAACTTTACTAATTTAGCTAGTAGCTAAAAATTAGTAACAATATTATTCAACAACAAAACAACTACAATACAATATCAGGCTCACGATCTTTAAAGAGTTTACATCTTGTTTCATTCTGGAGAAAATATGACAACTCAAACCCTCGAGACTATCTCTTTGAGCGGGAGACATCTCACATCTACATAGCCACATGACTCGACCACCAACCTCTCTACCTCTTTGTCGCTTGACCTTCACCTTCTACAAGATCTGTCTCTACCACTGCATCACAACCACTTGACAAGCATTCAGGTTCTCAATCAATCCACGCCCAACATCTTAGCCTCTCTACTTGCATCCGGCCTCTCGACCTGCATCCAACATCTAAACCTCCTTAGCTTATTTGGCACCCAGCCAACCAACCTCCACGCATCATCTTGGTCTCCACCTAGTAGCCTCAGCCAGTACTCAGCCCTTTCGGCCTTGCACCTAATAGCCATACCTCCTAGTTACCGCCACTCACAGTTATCACCACTCTCTCTGCTCCAAGCATCAAGATCTAGGAGATTCCCCTTAGCTTTCACTACATCTGGCCTTTTGGCCTGTAGCTCAGCTTGACTAGGGTCAACCTCCACTCTAACAGTGCTTCCACGAGAGACCAGACTTCCCCCTGGAGATTCGTCTCAATCACTCCTAGACTATTCAACTACCATGCCCCTTAGGGTTTCACCTAAAGCCATATGCCATCACTAAATTTTGGTCGTCGAATAGGTAGTCAAAAAAATCTCCACCATCAAGCTTAGGGTTCACCAAAACTCCCACAACTCTACTGCAACCAAGACACAACACCCTCATGGTGTGGTGGTTAGTACACCGCACCACCGCAAGCTCCTCCAAGAGTCACCAAGTCAACCATCGAGCACATGGGCCCACATGCCATCTATCCTCCACATCAACACCACCTATTGGCATTTCCTTGTAGTCGTCACCATCCACCATGCTACTGCTCAACAACCAAAATACCCCCAAGGTATGGAAGTATCCTGCGGTACCGCTAGATAGGTGAGAAGCTCCCACAGTATGGCGATATACACTACACTATCGCCAGACAACCAAAAAGATCCCGCAAGGTGGCTGTATATTGTATTACTGCTAGATAGTCAGAGGCATCCTGCGGTATGGTGGTACACCACGCTACCACACCTCTCTCACTAGCACCTAGCGGTACAATGGTACACTAAAGGAGATCGGCTAGTCGAGAAGTTCAAAAATTTTTGAACTCCGCAACAAGGTTCCAAGGTTAGAAACTATAGAGACTCTGCGACCAACACACTGTTGCCATGTCGAGGAGATAAAGAACTTTGTAACTCCGTAACATAGATTCTATAGTTAGCAAATCCACCAATCCCACGACAAGCTTGATGTTGCCTAGTTGTAAAATTTCATAATCTCGCAACAAAACACAGGCCGATGAAGAAGGAAAACTGAACTGCTCCAGGAAGCGACCAAGCCAGTAAATTGAGTCACAATTCTCAACACAAAGTTAGCTGATAACATGAAAATCATATTCATCCCATATCATTTACATCATTAAATAATTTAAAAAATAATTACATCATAATGCATATTCATACATCTTATTCATGTATTGAACATATTAAAATCATAATCCAACATTAAAACATATTTACCCATAAAGATAAAAGTAATCTAGTAACTTAGAAATAGGGTGTAACAATTACTAATCTCATCATCATAAATGTAATTGGGGTTACTTTTGATTATGACTTTTGTTCTTGTCAAGGTAGGATATGGGTTCATGATGTTGTATTGGGTTGGGATGGATTAAGCAGGGTTAGAATAAATTAGATTGGATGGAGGATACATTGAATGGTTGGACATGGTAGAGGATTAATTGGAAGAGGAAAGTTTGGGATTGTTTTTGGATGAGGATGGAAATTAGGATGACAGATTGGGGATTAGAATAATATGACTTAATGATGAGGATGAAGGAGATCATGAAATTGGATTTAGATTAAGGAAGGGGTAGAATGGAGAGGTTTGTAGTGAATAGATAGATGAAGAATCAGGTTGGCTACAAAATTGGCTTGGAAATATTTTAACAGATGAGGGATAAGGTTGGAGGGTTTTAGAATATTTGGATGAATAATGGATTATATTGGAAGGAGGATAAATGGGTTTGGATAATTTTGATGAATGAGGGATTGGATAAATGGATTTGGATGAAGATATTGGAAGAATGGTTAGATTGGGATAAAGGTTTTTCTTGCTTCACTAGGGGATAGATTTGGAAGCACAAAAAACAAAGTAGTTTGAGGAATTTGCAAGATAAGTAGCACCAGTTTTACATAATAAGACATACCCAGCTCTTGCACAAGCCTATATTATTCAAGTAAGTGTTATCCTTGTGGACTCACAATGGCCACTTTCATCTCCACACAATTAGAATCGTGACATGCATCCCATTAGCACCATCTACCACATGAATGGATATAGGGAATGCAAGGTCATGTACCACCTTACATCTCTTATCTTGGAGGATAAATCCTTTCCTACAGTGAGTTCTATTTTAACACATAGAGTACATGTGATCACTTTTCCCCTTAGCAATGATACATTACAAGGAATAATTATTGAAAGATCTTAAGATAGGATGATCAAGGTTGCTAGGGAGTCCTATAAATACATCAAGGGTAGGTGAGGAAAAACTCATAGATGAAAGGGGAAATTTTCAAACAAATGGGAGGAGAGGTTAACCCACTCTCCACCTTCACTTCTCCAAGGTATAACATTCTTGTAGGATTAGCTTAGATTGACAAGATTCCACTTCCAAGAGGGTTATCTTTCAATTCACGCCTCACTCTTTATACTATGTTGGAACATGAGAGTTGAGGTCATCTCTTAGGGTGACCAAATCCATAGGTAGGCCCCCTTGAAGGAATTTTCCAAGTGTTTTTGGTCACCCAAGATCACACAAAGTGCAAGGAAAGAGCATACACATGTTGGCTTTCTTGGGATAACAAAAAAAGGGAAAAGAAAAGAGAGTAAGTGATGCTTTTTATCCTTAAGATCACACAAAGGAACAAGAGGAGAGAATACACACAACTCACCCAAAGACATAGAAAATAAAGTTAATTAACCTTAAGAAATCAAAGTGTTCCTAGATAAGTGGAAAAAAATAAATTCTTGGATAAGTGGATCTACAAGAAAGATATTATTTTATGATTTTTGTCTTTGAAAAGTGATTTGAAGCTACACAATAAGGGCTTAGATACTAAATTGATCAAATAAAATGATTGTTTGCATTGAGAAAAGCATAAAAATTGGATCCTTTTGCGGTGTGGGTTGGGACACTCATCCCAATGATAGGGATTTGAGGGCACAACCCCTAAGGTGATTTTTTTATAAGCTAAAAGATTAAAAATGATTTTTTTACCTGAAATGAAAGTGTTGGGGCAAGGCAAAGGCATGATTCATAGGGTGCAAGCACCAAATTACACAAGTGTTGAAGAACGGGTCTAAAGAATCACTCTATGGAAGTGCAAATCTATAGCTGGAAGCATGACTCTACGTAAAAGCAAAAAATTTAATGACTTTTTTAGAAAATAAAGGAAAATAATAGAGACAAAAAAATGAAGAAAATGATTGAATGAATATGTGATAGGTCGAATCTATGTGCTAGAAAATGAGCAGCAAACAAAGTAATGCGAATAACACTAAAAACAACCTACACCTCAAGATTAGCCTAGTTGGATTCAACACAATATAAAAATAACAAATGAAACCTTTTACCTTGTGTCGAATCGATCCTTTGGTTGGCCCTTCGATCTTCGATGTTGTGTATGCTCCTTGGATCGCAAGAGATGCAAGCTAGATGATGATATGGTAATGGATGCAAGTAGGTGCAAGCATGAAAATGGCTAAGTATGGATTCTAGGAAAATTTTGCAATTGTTTGGCTACAATGCATGATCTCTCCAAAATGAGAGAAAAGAGGGGGTATTTATAGAGGTTTTAAAAATCTCTAGGGAAATGGACGGTCAAGATTGAGCCACCAAGATCAAGATGTAGGGCTAAGGTGAGTTGAGAACTCACAAGCCCTCACATCTTGACATGTGGCATGTGATATGGCTTAAAAAGGGTGATGTGTACATGAGGTGGAAGGATAGTACATGACATGGAGAGGCTACATAGTACCTTGGGATTGGGACAAGATCTCCTCATAAAGGAGGTACTTGTTCCCATGTGGGTGAGAGGACAAGTGGGGAATTAAAAATTCCTCAAATATTCTCATGGGGATGAGAGAAGGAATTTAAAATTCCCTTAATATGCATTGGGGGATTAAATGTGAATTAAAAATTCACATGGGGAATGGAGATGCCTTGTCCAAAAAGAGAAAAAATTTAATAGGGTTGACCTATGACACATGACATGGAGTGATATGGGGATTAGAGATGACCTAATTATGTGATTAAGGTTGTGCAAGTACTTGATTAGACTAATTAATAAAGATTAGAAGAGGGTTAGATTTCACATGTGATTTGATGTGACAACTCAAAGATCACATGGGGAAGAGAAAAATGAATTTAATATTCCTTGGAAGGATAAAAGGAATTAAAAATTCCTTGAGAGGTTGATTATGCTAGTTAATGAAGGATTAGAGGAGGGTTAGGTGGCTAAGAGAGATTAGAGGCCAATTTGCAAAAGCTGGAAGATGTGACACATCTTAATCAAGGATTAGGCATGTGCACATCCCTAATGATGAGATTAGAAGATGGATTAGGATTAGATAAAAATTATGGAGGATGTGACATATGAGGAATTAAATAAATGTCATATTTATTTAATTCATTTGATGAAAAGGGGAAGGTATTTAATTATTTAACTAGATACCTTAGGGATTAGAAGAACTTTAGAGGATATTAATTAAATAATAGTGTATTACTTAATTAATGCAAATAAGAGGATGCTTAGACGAAAATGGATAAATTTGGATAAATTAAGTGTCCAAATTTAGGTGTCTACAAAATAAAACATAGGTTATAGAGAAATATAAAGTTGAAAAAATGGAGAAAAGTGGATAGGGTGTAAGCACAATTCTAGAATGAAAGCATTACAAAATATATAGGGAAAGGTCAAATTTCTTGCAAAATGAAAGGTTAAACAACAAAAGTGATAACTAGATAAAACCCAACACAAAAATCATAGAGAAAGCTAGAAATATACAAAAAAAAGGAAAAAATAGATGAGAATAAATCAAAAGTAGAAGCATGTTGACTAGTGTCATGAGGAAAACACCCTTAGCTAAGTGTGAAACTCGGTAATCCTATTAAAAATGGGGTCATCTTCAAGCTATGGGTTGCCTATGGTGATGATGAACCTCCAGAGTGGGTTGGTTCCATTGATGGACCTCCTAACAGCTTGTTGGTTTGATAGGACAAAGGATATTAAAACTGAAAAATAGATAAACTGGACCTAGGTGGTGATGCACCAATGATGAAAAGACTTTGTACTTGTTGTTCTAGCTCACAACTCCTCTCATAAACTTAGATTAACCCATGCATAACTCAATTTTTGACCAACTTATAGAAAATTGTTTCAAGGGGAGGTTATGTTTCAATTTTTTTTTAGGAAAGCAATGTGTTTTCAAAACTACAAACTCAAAAAATAGCTAACATAGCCTATGACCTACATAATTTTTTCATATTCTTGCACGAAAAATGATTGTAAATGAGACCTAACTCAAGGATTCAATACTAAAATCACAAAAATTACCTCAAATCATTCATGATATTACTCCATACACAAATTTTGAGAAGGAAAAATTACTACTTTTATTGATAAAGAAAGGAGTTTTTCTTGTACAATCTTTGAAAATACTAAAAAACTACATAAAATTTGCTACTTTATATTGAAACTATCTCAAAATTTGAGTTACAATCTATTTATTTTGCATAAGGAAAAAAGAAAGCATAGAAAGAACTAACTATAAAAAGAGTTGAATGCTTGCTTTATATAAAGCCACCTCCTACTGATTGAAGTTGAACCTCATGGAAGATGTTGAGTGTGCATGGAGAGTTGAACTCGATTTGAAATTGCCTCTTAACTATTAGCCAATCATGTAAACTTTGGTGTAGAAGAGCTGACTTGAACTGTTGACCTGTTGAATTTTGCATGCTTCTTGAAACTCCACCTCCAACTAAACTTGAATTGCACTCTAAATTTGCATGATGCTGATTGAAAAGTTGAGTTTAAACCCCTTCTAGGAGGTCTTCAATTTGCTACGCGTACAAGGCAAAAAAGACTTTATTTTAGGACCTTAAAGTACCCCAAAATACATGATTTTAGCCCCAAACTCCTTGATTTTATCCCCAAACTCCTCTTAAATCCAATTGTGACCACGAGAGATTTCCAAATAGCCTAAACTACCTCTAAGTTCCACTAAGCTGAGCATGAAGGCCTCTTAACTTGTGATCATCTCATGAATATCCTTGCATGGTCATAAGTATGTGATGCATGTTTTTAACCTGCAATAAAATTTAGGTCAACAAGGTGTTTTCATTCTTATTCTAACTCAAAAAATTTGTTCATTAAATGATGCATGTTCTATTCTTCATTAAAGGTGACTGATCCTTATCCATACTCATTGCTCCTCTGCTCTATATGAGAACTATCACAAGTTTCACTATCCACTTTTCCTACTTTGCCTTGTCAATGCTTGCATAGTTCACTCATGGTGTTAACTTTGAAACTCTTCCCTTTAAATTTCTTTGCACACTCCCATTGTATTATTTTCCTTTTGAACATATGAGTGTCTCTTTTGAACTTGGATTTTTGTGCACTCAGTCTTCCAAGTCTTCATAAAAAACACTACCCTTTATAGTTTCAAGAACTTGTTGTCCTTTGCATACTTATATGTGACTGTCCACTATCTTTTCTCATGTATGATCTCTTATGACTAACCTTAATGAATGGTTGCTTCTAATGAAATAGGACTGCCACATGATATCTCAACACTTTCTCATCTCATGAATATCAATGACATGACTATTCTTGTAAATATATAGACTGTCCCTTGGGCTTTTATGCCATTTTCTCTTCCTTGTTTCATTTTATCATGATTTTCATGGTTATGACCACTTTCTTCAACCTTGTGTACATGCCATGTTAATTGAATAACTGACTTACTTTTCCTAATCCACCCTTTGACTATGATGACATTCTTCATTTATTGTGATTCCTCCTCTATGACAGACTATCAAGATTTGTCCTGTAGACACCTAAAAATGGTCTGGAGAATCTAATTAATTGAATACGACTTATTTGATTAATTAATCTTAAATTCTTCTACTTAGTAAATAAATAGAAATATTTATTTATATTAAGTTCATTTATAATTCTTCTATTTTTCTCTCCTAATTAAATAAACAAAATTAAAAACTTTGTTTTATTTAATTATCATTTTTATCACATTATTTCTCTCTTAATTAAATAAACAAAATTAAAAACTTTGTTTTATTTAATTGTTATCATTATTTCTTCTATCTTAAAATTAAATACACAATTTAAATAAATTGTGTTATTTAAAATCACATTTCTTCTTAATTAAATAAAGATTGCTAAAAATCTTTTATTTAATTATCATTCTCCTTTTAATTTAATAAAACAAACCCTATAGTTTGATTTATTAAATTATTTATTCCTCCTTTTGCTAAATTTAAATAAATTAAAAATATTTAAATTTATGCATAAAATTTGCACTATTCACTCACCAATAAATATTTATTTCTCACCAATCAAATTAATGGCACTGCCATTCACGGGAAAGCTTCAGAAAAATTTGCAGGAAGTTCTCTCAACAACCTTCCACCCACCTTCCCTCTTATCTTGCCTGGTGTTTTCATGGGGAGAAACCATTCTCCATGATCAGCTCCTTCTTCTCATCCCATGCCTTTGGATTCTCCAGAGGAAATCATAGCCCCTCATCCCGGTTTCCTGTGCAATTGTGCTGCTGTGAAAGCTATAAATACAACTCTTGGGCTACAAGAAAAGGATCCCCGACTAATGCAATCTTACTTTGCAGGTTTCCAAAGCATTCAAGCATCCAAACCATCCAGCATTCCAGCATCCATCAAGCAGCATTCAAGCATCAAGCATTTGCAGTCATGGCTGCCATTAGAATAGAATTTGCACATTTAGATCATATTAGAGTAGAATAATTCATTTCTCATTCTCTAAGTGTCACTTTAATGGTTTTATTAGCTTACAAATCTGAGAGCTAAGTAAATTAGAGAAGTCTTTAGAGTTAGAGAGCAATAGGATAGATTTCTGAAACTTTCTAGTTTAGATTAGTTTAAATTTATTAAGTTTTAGATGCAATTATCTTATTTAGAAGCGTAGATGCATTGTTTAATTCGTTTTTCCCCTTCTACCGCTTACATGTCCATTGGATGGTATAATTTGTGTTCACATCACTAAGACATAATATTTTCTCCACCCTTCATCAATCCCAACCATACTCCAATAAAATTCTAAGATACCAATTGCAAAAATGGATATAAAGAGTGAAATAAACCAAAATCTTGCAAAGCTACTAATCTCAAGAATGATAAACTTATTTGTGAGAAGATATACAATTGGTAGTTTATAGTATGCAATCAATGGAAAGGAAATAAGAGGATAAAATATGGTGTTGATATATTCCAACCTCTATAAGAGTTTCAAATTTCCACTTGATTGCCTAAGTAACTTCAATCTACATGACTGAATGTGTTGTTCTTGCATGAAAGTAGACACAAAATGACTATTGATTCATTTTGTCCTTTCTAGGACTGTCCATATATTTCAAAGGTTTGACATATTAATATTGTCCTTCTTTGAGAGTTGTCCTTTCTCATGACTATTATTGTCTTTTTTTAATGTTGCTCCTGCAAAGTGACTTAATACTGTCATTTTTGAACTGTCCCTTTTTAAGACTGTCATCCTCATATTCATAGTGACTATCCTCTATGTATATGAATTTCATGATGCCCTTGATAGCTCTATAATTTATTTTTCACATCATGAAGCATACTCAGAATTCATAAGACTTTATTTTAGTTATTAACTGTCAACACAGACTCACAATCATAAAGGATTTGATTATCATAAACAACCATGAACCAAACTTTATAGCACTATCTTTATTTTCCAATGAAACCTTTGGATTTGAATTATTAAGATTTTCCTTCTTTGAAACTTCATTACAGTCCCTTCTACCTCATTAAAAACCCTATCTAGGTCTTGATGTTGATGATTTCATTATGATCAATATGACTGCCTTTCATTGGAAAACTAAGACTGCTCTTCAATCACATGCTCACTGTCATATAAGGATTAACATGGTCACTACACTACTATCATAAGGGTTACAATCATAAGGACTTTAATCATTGTAACTTTTGAGATTCCATTGCCATTTGGTGTATCTTTTTGATAGGTTAGTCCTTAACACATGGTAAAAGTATTCAAACATAGTCATCTTGGAAAACCAACAAGGTATTAGTCCATGATCTTATGATTGTCATAAACCATTTATGCCTCCATCATCATTTCCTTCTCCATATGACTTCCTTACATTGTTTGCAAGGTGACTACCCTTACTTATTGTTCATTTTCTCATGGCACATTATGAATGTCCCCTCATCTTCTCATTCATGTGGACTATCACAGATTGTTAAAGGCTACCCTCTAACTGTTAAAGGATTGCTCCATGATACCTCTTCCCCCTTATGTTTGCACAATAACTTTGATTGTGATGACTACCTTTTATATTGATTTTCCTTCTATTCTTAAGCTTTTGACTCAAGTTTTTCCCTAGCACTACTTTGACTATCACCCTCATATACATACCAAGTATGCCTTCTATGCTAGAAAATTCATTGTCCTTGATTGTTGTCTTCAACCTTGCAAACTATCTTCTACTATCAAACTTGGCATGACTTCCCCTTAACTATTTCAAGGTGACTATGAATTTCTTATTTCCATTGTAAAGTGATTGTCCATTGTTTATATGTGCATCAACAAGGTTATTCATATGCATTTTGTGCATACCCTAGAATAATTGCAACCCATGATATGATATTCTTCTCAAGCATCCTGTCAAAAGCATAGCATGCATCTTGTACCTTTTTGCATGGCATTAAATGCCCTTAGTATGATTGTCATATAAAGATGGTTTTTGTCCCATGACTTTCTTGTGCTAACTACTTCTTCATTGCTCTTGATTGCTAAAGAATTGCATGAAATTTGTTGATTGTGATTTGTGGACTATCCTCTTTTCCTACAAATTTTTCCCTTGCTATTTGTCTTGATGTTGGTTGTGCATTGAATGATTCCTTTTCCATGGTATGACTATCTCATATCTATATTTATTATTGTCATTACATGTATTTACGACTATCCTTAAATGCACTTACGAGGTTGGTACCCTATGAATCTCATAACCCTTGATTGTCATAAGGTTTGAAACCATATAGTGTTGTTTTAATTACCTTGGTTGTCTTCGTCATTTGTTTTGAATGTATCTCATCCATTCTTAGGATCACGGCCTATGTTATACATATTTTTATTATTTTTTCTTCAAAACTTTGACCTTCCTCTAAAATGTTTAAGAAATCAAAATATTGGTAGAATAAACATGGCCATTTTGACTATGGAAAAAATAAAAAAAAAAGACTCGAATGGATGACTCAAGATGTTCTTAATCAAATCAAAAAATCTCATTGAATAAAACATATCTTGCTACAAAACCTCACACTACTTTTCCATTGTTCATGAAACCCCTAATATGGACCCATCCAACAATCACAAGGGAAAAACATCATCCCAATCATTTTGCATGATAACTATGGTGTCTCCTTATAAGAATGAAAGAGTTCAATCCATAAACAAGAAAACTAACCTATCATGATAAGTTCACATCCTCAACTCTACATGATTAGTCAAAGCTGAGAGATCATGACATTTTCAACTCTTAGTCCTTCATAATAGAGATGCTTTTATGTCCAGTCTGATATGCAATGAACTCACATAAGAATGGAGCATTGATGATCACCATTGAACTGGCAGAGAAGAAGTTTGTCTGCCCATGAAACCCTAGACAATTGAAGAGAGGCTCAAGCATGAACAAATTTAATTTCCTTTGATGTATTTTCCCACTTTTCGTGATGCTTTTCTAGCCCTTTTGATGTGGAAACTTCATATTAATTTTTATTTGTTTTTTACGTTTTTTCTCTCCATGCAATTTCACTAAGTCTTGGCATGAGAAAACCTCTTCTTTTCCTTTGGCATGGAAAACTCATATTTGAGGAAAGGTTCTCTTTTGAAAGTGAAAAATTTAATAAGACTTTTAAAATAAAAGATAAAAAAATCCTCCCTTTTTGCCTTTTATTTTGACTTAAGACCAAAATAAGATTATTTAAATGTAATATTTAAATAATTTTAAGTTTTGCATAAAAAATGGACTACATTTTTGGTGACCTCTAAGGGTGTTTTTCTTGCTAAAACCAATAAAACCAGTAGCCTTGCATATCTGTTGGGCATAGAGTCAAGAGAGTGTGAGACAAATTGAAAACAAGGCTTTAATAGCCTACAACTCTTAAAGAACAACAACTAACTGTGCATCAATACTTGGAGGAAAACAAAAACCTAAAGCACTGTGCATCAACACTTATTAACCTGGAATAAAACCTACCCTAACCTACACTAACCAACAGTGATAGTGTTCAAACGAAATCATTAAGTGGTTCTCGAAGCCTCCATTTTCTCAACAATTTGCAATATTTTACATGTTTATGGAAAGCCAAAAAGATGTGGAGAAATGACAAAAATTTGATCAATTACTGCAATAACTCTTGGAGAATGAAAATAAGTCCACCTACCTTATCATATTGACCATAATGACAAAAAATTGATTGACTACTACAATAACTCTTGGAGAATGAAAATAAGTCCACCTACCTTATCATATTGACCATGCATGTTGTTGTTATGAAATGGATAGGTAAGATAGATGTTTATTTCTTCAGTTACAACTTCATGCTTGGGTGCAAGCATGACCTGTGGTGCTTTGTTGGACTCTCTCTTTGATAGATATTTGATAGGACATCATGTTGAAATGATAAAATTTGAACTCTTCTTGCTAGTTTCTTTCTTGTGCACTATTGTCTCATCATCTTGTTGTTTGGATTGCTCCAATTCTAGTTACTCATTTGGAAACATGGTCACTTCCACATTTTTCTCCTATTGCTCATGATTTTCCTCTTCCAAATGTGTTGGCTTATCATCTAAGTTTGAAACAAATACCTCAAAATCATCCCAAAACAAGTCTTCTTCAATCTCTTCTTTGATTTTTTGTAGAAGAGGACTGATTTTGACTTCATTGCAGCTCTCTTGAGGAATCAAAACATCAAGGCCCTTCTCATGCTTTCCCTTCTTTTAGCAACTCTAAAACTTGTGATGATTTTTAAGTTTGTATACTTTTTCATCCTGCTCAATGAAATATGGAAGTTCATCAAATGAGACTATAAAATCATTGTTTTCATTACCTCTTTCAAGCTTTTCAACATGTTTCCTTGATTGATCATACTCATCCACCTCCTATTGAAAGTCTTATTTTTTATCTTATGCATCATGTTCAAGCATATCAACAACAAAAGACTCTCCCTACTTCTCTACAAATACCTCTTTTTTCTGCTCACTAAACCAACTTCTTTGATAAAAAAATGGTTCCACCTTTGCAAAGGTGAATGGTGATAGGACAAGAAGTTTGATAATCAAAGTCTCATTAATCTTGAGATGGTATAAGTTGTGGAGATGGCTACTCTTGCCTGAAACTTGGAATTTCATACTTGGGAAACTCTTATTTTGTAGGCTAATCTGGAATGTCTGATTGAGCCGCTAACCTTTGTACTTGGTCAAGAAATAACCTCATTTGCTCCTCTTTAGTAGCAAGCTCTCTTGCAAGATACTCCTCATATTGTTTCCTTTGTATCTCCTCCTCTTGTTGGTATTGATAAGTTGAGTAAGCCAACTCTTCTTGTTGCAAGTTATACTCTTGATCTGCTTTAATCTCATCCAACTACTTATTGAAGGCTAGTAATATGTTTTTGATGTTAGTAATCCCTATACTGCCAACATTTTAGAGTTGGATATGAGAGTAGTTATGTTGGTTTGAAATGAAATGATCTTCTTGGGGTTGAATTTGAGCATATGTAGGCTACCAAGAAGATTGAGCAAGGGTGGGTGGGTGGTAAACATATTTAACATGTTGGTTTGTCTATGTGGAAAAAAAATTTGGGGGTAAAACCAGTTGCATGCTTAGCTTGATATGGTCAATAAGGAGGTATATGGGAAACACTTTCATGAAATGGGGAATGATAAAACTTATCTTCATAAAATGAAGACATGCTGCAACATTTATATATGTTGAAAATTTATTGGAATATTCTTAAACAAGAATAATCAAGACTATTTTTCATAAAATTTTGAGGACATACCAACACTTAGTCTACTTGAAACCAGTAGATTGAATTTTTGAGTCACCAAGTGTGTGAAGATATTGCCTCTAAAGGTATAAATTACTAATATATACACCAAATACCAATAATGAAAGGACAAGCTTTGAATTGTGAAAGTTCATCTTGTCCCACCCGATGTGCCAATTTTTTTTGTCATGAGGATAACACCCTTAGCTAAATGTGAAACTCACCTATCTTGTGAAACATGGAATCATCTTCAAGTTGTGGGTTGCCTATGGTAAATATGAACCTCTAGAGTGGGTTGGATCCCTTGATGGACCTCAAAAATGCTTTATGGTTTGATAAGAAAAAAGGATAGAAAAACTAAAAAATAGATAAACTAGACCTAGGAGGTGATGCACCAATGATGAAAATACTATGTACTTGTTGTTCTAACTTACAATTCCTCTCAAAAACTCAACTTAACCCTATGCAAAATTTAATTTTTGACCAACTTATACAAAATTGTTTCAATGGGAGGTTATGTTTTAGTTTTTTTTGCAGGAAAATAGTGTGTTTTCACAACTACAAACTCTAAAATTAACTAACATAACCTATGACCTGCATAAGTTTTTCATATTCTTGCATGAAAAATGATTATAAATGAGACCTAACTCAAGGATTCAATACTAAAATCACAAAAAATACCTCAAATCATTCACGATATTACTCCATACACAAATTTTTAGATGGTAAACTTACTGCTTTTTATTGATAAAAAAGGAGTTTTGCTTGTACAATCTTTGAAAATAATGAAAAAACTACATAAAAGTTGATGTTTTATATTGAAACTATCTCAAATTTTGAGTTACAATCTCTTTCTTTTGCATAAGGAAAAAAAAATCATAGAAAGAACTAACTATAAAAAGAGTTGAATGCTTGCTTTATAGAAAAAAAACCTCCTACTGGCTGAAGTTGAACCTCACGAAAAATGTTGAGTGTGCATGGAGAGTTGAAATAGATCTAAATATACCTCTCAACTGTTAGCCAATCATGCAAACTTTGGTGTATAAGAGCTAACTTGAACTATTGACCTGTTGAATTTTGCATGCTTCTTGAAACTCCACCTCCAACTAAACTTGAATTGCACTCTAAATTTGCATGATGCTGATTGAAAAATTGAATTTAAACCCCTTGCATGAGATCTTCAAGCTGCTAGGCATACAAGGAAAAAAATACTTTATTTTAGGACCTCAAATTGCCCCAAAATACATGATTTTAGCCCCAAACTCCTCTTAACTCCAGTTGTGACCACAAGGGATTCTCAAACAGCCTAAACTACCTCTAAGTTCCACTAAACTAAGAATGAAGGCCTCTTAACTTGTGATCATATCATGAATATCCTTGCATGATCATAGGTATGTGATTCATATTTTTAACTTGTAATAAACTTTAGGCCATCAAGGTGTTTGCATTCTTATTTTAACTCAAACCTTCTTTTCATTAAGTGATGCATGTTCTATTCTTCATCAAAGGTGAATTATCCTTATCCATATTCATTGTTCCTCTACTCAATATGAGCACTATCACAAGTTTCACTATCCAATTTTCTTGTTTTTCCTTATCAATGGTTGCACATTTCACTCATGGCGTTAACTTTGAAACTCTTCCCTTTTAATGTATTTGCATAGTCCAATCGCCTTCTTTTCCTTTTGAACATATGAGTGTCTCTTTTGAACTTGGTCCTTTGTGCACGAGGTCTACCATGTCTTCATAAAAAACACTACCCTTTATAGTGTCAAGAACTTGCTATCATTTGTGTGGTTCTATATGAATGTCTACTGTATTTTCTCATGTATGATGTTCTCTTAAGACAAACCTCGATGAATGGTTGTCTTCTAATGAACTAGGATTGTCACATGCTATCTCAACACTCTATAATCTCATGAATATCAATGCACATGGTTGTTCTTGCAAATATATAGACTATCCCTTGGGCTTCTATGCCCTTTTCTCTTCCTTGTTGTATTTGATCATGATTGTCACGGTTATGACCACTTTCTTCAACCTTGTATTCATGCCATGTGTTAAATCAATAACTGACTTACTTTACCAAATTTTCCCTTTGACTATAATGACATTCTTCATTTATTGTGATTCCTCCTCTATGACTGATTGTCAAGACTTGTCCATTGGATGGTCTAATCTGTGTTCACATCACTAAGACATAATCTTTTCTCCACCAGCAATCCCAACCGTACTCCAATGCAACTCTAAGATACTAGTTACAAAAATGGATATAAAGAGTGAAATAAACCAAAAGCTTGCAAAGCTACTAATCTTAGGAATGATAAACTTATTTGTAAGAAGATAAATAGCTGGTAGTGTACAGTATAAAATCAATGTCAATGAAATAAGAGAATAAACTATGGTGTTGATATATACCAACCTATGCAAGGGCTTCAACTTTTCACTTGACTACTTAAGTAACTTCAATATGCATGATTGAAGGCATTGTTCTTGCATGATAGTAGACACAAAATGACTATTGATACATTTTTTTCTTTCTAGTACTATCCATATACTTCAAAGGTTTGACATATTAAGATTTCCCTCCTTTCAGAACTGCCCTTTCTCATGACTATTATTATCTTCTTCTTTTTAAAATTTTCCCCTGTAAGGTGACTTACTACTATCATTTTTGAACTCTACCATTTTAAGACTGTTATCCTCATATTCACAGTGGTTTTCCTCTTTATATATATGAATTTCATGATACCCTTGGTAGCTTTGTCCTTTATTGGTCACATCACAAAGCATAATCAAACATCATAAGACTTTATTTTAGTTATTAAATGTTAGCAAGGACTCACAATCATAAAGGATTTGACTATCACAAATAGCCATGAATCATACTTTATAGCGTTGTCTTTATTGTCCAATGAAACCTTTGGCTTTGACATATTAAGATTTTCCTTCTTTGAAACTTCATGACAGTCTCTTTTGCCTCATAAAAACCCTATCTAGGTCTTGATGTTGTTTTCATTATGATCAATATGACTATCTTTCATAGGAAAACTAAGACTGCTCTTTAATCACCATGCTTATTGTCATATAAGGATTACCATGGTCACTACACTACTATCATAAGGACTTTAATCATTGACACTTTTGAAATTCCATTATCATTTGGTGTCTCTTTTTGATAGTTTAGTCCTTAACACATGGTCAAATTCTTCAAACATAGTCATCTTGGGCAAGCAACAAGGTCTTAGTCCATGATCTTATGACTGTCATAAAACACTTATGCCTCCATTATCATTGCCTTCTCCATATTACTACCTTGCATTGTTTGCAAGGTGACTGCCCTTATGACCATCCCTTTATCTTCTCATTCATGTGGATTGTCATAGACTGTTAAAGGTTTCCCTCTAACTGTTAGATGATTTTTCAATGATACCTCTACCCCCTTATGTTTTCATAGTGATTGTGATTGTGATGACTACCTTTTACATTGATTGTCCTTCTATTCTTAATATTTTTACGTAGGTTTGTCCCTAATACTACTTTGATTTTCATCCTCATATACATACTTGTGCATGTTTTGCACACACGCCCCGCTATAGGCAGGGACCCCCTTTTTTCGCTCTCGACAGGCTGCTTTGCTATTGTCTTGTTTTGCGTGCCCCATTTTCCAAGCCCAAATTGGTCATGTTCCTTCAAACGATCAAATCCCCCTGACCAAATTCACCTACTTAGGGTATTCAAATCTGCGGAGAAATGAAGTCCCCCATCCCTTTTCTACCCATTGTCTTGTTTCTGCTGACTTGGTCCCTGATCGCTTGATTCACTTTTTTCTACATTTTTGACTTTGGGGCCAACTTTTTGGTGGATTTGGGATGTGTTTGGGGTGCCTAAGTGAATTGCCAAAGTTTCGGTGGTTTCAGAACTTTCCCTCCAGAATTCCCTTCCTCTTTGGCTATTTTGGAAACATCTGTGGACCCCTACTGGTCCGGTTTCCACCTTTTTGGTAGATTAGGGATGTGTTTGAGGTGCCTAAGTGAACTGCCAAGGTTTCGTCAACGTTCTGTTAAGTTTCAGTGGTTTCAAAACTTTCCCTCTAGAACTCCCTTCCTCTTTGGTTGTTTTGGAAACATTCGTGGACCAAGTGGTTCAGGTTTCACATTTTTGACTTTGAGGACCAACTTTTTTGGTGCATTTGGGATGTGTTTGTGGTGCTTAAGTGAGCTGCCAAAGTTTCATCAACGTTCAGGTTAAGTTTGATTGGTTTGAACTTTACCTCAGAATTCCCTTCCCTCTCTTTGGAAACATCGTGGACCCACAGGTCGGTTTCCCACATTTTGACTTTGGGGCCAACTTTTGGTGGATTTGGGATGTGTTTGGGGTGCCTAAGTGAAGCGCCAAGGAGCGCCAGTTTCCTCGACGTTCGTTAAGTTTCGGTGGTTTCAGAACTTTCCCTCTAGAATTCCCTTCCTCTTTGGCTGTTTTGGAAACATTTGTGGACCCCTGTCGGTCCGGTTTCCACATTTTTTACTTTGGGGCAAACTTTTTGGTGGATTTGGGATGTGTTTGAGGTGCTTAAGTGAACTGCTAAGGTTTCGTCAACGTTCCATTAAGTTTCAGTGGTTTCAGAGCTTTGTCCCTCCATGGCCATTCTGAACATCCGTGGAGCCCCGGCGACCCGACCTCCAGAGCCCGGCCCCTCCGTGGCTGTTTTGAACATCTGCGGAGCCTCAGCGACCCGGCCTCCGAAGCCCGGCCCCTCCGTGGTCGTTTTGAGCTTCTTCTTTTTTCAAATGGGTCCAATCTTGAGGAATTTTTTCTGGGCATTCTTCCTTCCCCTTTTCCCATGTGCTATAATTGAAAAATCTTGGTTTTGCTATGTTTTGTGGGGTCCAGGAACTTCCCTTCCGGTTTGATGTCCCTCGTTCGCTGCCCACCCCCTTGGGCCCACATTAATTTTTATGGTCCAAATGAGCTCCAAATATGAATATTATGATCTTTTGATGATGCATGGATGGATCTAACAAGGATTTTGCAAGATTTGACTAATTTTTTCATTGATTTGTGTATGGAAGCACTTACGACACTTCATGTATGCAAGATTCAAGAAGCTTACTGTCGGTCTGTCAGGAGACCCATCGAGAAAGTTGAACAAGGAAAAGTGCATTGCTCCTGTCACCATTCATTTCATGTTCGCCTTTCCACCTAGCACACACCAACAAGACCAGCGTTAAAAGAAGGCATGTGCCAAGGAAGTCAAGGACAAAAATGCAAGGGGGTGGCCTAGAAGAAAGCATAAGGTAGTTGTCTGCCCAAATCAGGGGCAACCAATCTATTGTTGCCAATCGTCGACGGGCCCGTTTGATCCAAGGAAGAACACTGCAAACACATCAAGTAAGAAGGCATCTTTCAGGAAATTTTAGCTACAGTAAAAGGGAAATTAGCTAAATGACAAAACTACTACAGCACATGGGCACTAGATGACAAAATAGGGAAAATACAAAGATGTATTTTAAAATTGTTGAATATTGTGGGGTAGGTAAAACCCTAATGTAATTGAATCTGGGCCATTCATTGCAAATTGATCCTAGCCATTCATTTGGGCTTTGGAAAACTATAAATAGGGGCTTTCCCCTCATTTGTAAGGGTTGGAGAATTGATGTAAAGACATTTTGTAGCAATAGAAAGCAATATTGCATGATTTATGGGTGTTCCTTTTGAGTTTGCTCTTTATGTATGCATGGTTCAACTTCCCTATTAGTTTAGGTGTTAGTTTCTTGAGTGGCAGTCATGATGGTGTTGTTGTTATAGTATTTGATGAGCTTGCAGCCCATACTTTTAGCACTTGTTGATGACAAGTTGCTATGCAAAGTTAGCCTGGGCTTCTTTCTGTCATTGTTGCAACCTAGTTCAATTGCATGTTCATTATGTGTATGTGTAATTTGTAAAGCAACAGACCTTAGAAGATTACACTGGTTTTGTGTAGCTGTAGGTTTCTCTTGGTCAAGCAAAACTCAGTTTAGGAAGCTTTTCTACTGTAGCAGCCACCATTGTTACTGTTCATTCATAGCTTAGGATTAGAACAACTTTCTTAACTCTTCTCCTTTTGCTATTTCTTTGTCCTTGGTTAGAGTAGGATCTCAAGCATCACCATGAAGCTAAATCAGATGAACTTGATGAGTTTTAACTTGTTGTTTTGAGTGGACAGCCACTGTTCATTCACTTCTAGCACTTTGAAACTACATTTGCAAACCCAACTTCCCATGCTTTGTAACTCATCTGTAAGACCGCCTTGTGATTCCAGCAAATCACATCAAACAATTGATATATTCCAAGCACTGTCAATACCTGACATTAGAGACCTTGGGATAGTGTTCTACAATATGATTGTGGAAGATTGTCTTTCAAGAGAGGTAGTGCACCTATGCACTGCCTGTGTTGAGAAGTGCATAAAAGACACATGAACACATACTAGGTCTACCTTCTAGGTTAGAAAATTCATTATCTTCAATCGTTGTATTCAACCTTGAAAAATATCTTCTATTATCAAACTTGAGGTGACCACTCCTTAACTATTTCAAGGTGACTGTGACTTTCTTATTTCCATTGTAAAGTGATTGTCCATTGTTCATATATGCATCAACAAGGTTATTCACATGCATTTTGTGCATACCCTAAAATCATTGCATCCCATGTTATGATATTCTTCTTAGGCATTTTATCAAAAACATAGCATGCATCTTGTACCTTTTTGCATGGAATTAAATGCCCTTAGTATGATTGTCATATAAAGGTGGTTGTTGTCCTATTACTTTCTTGTGCTAACTAGATCTTCATTGTTCTTTATTGCTAAATATTTGCATGAAATTTGATGACTGTGATTTGTGGATTGTCCTCATTTCCCACAAACTTTTCCCTTGATATTTTTCTTGATGTTGGCTGTACATTGAATGTTGCCTTTTCCATGGTATGATTGTCTCATATCTACACTTATTACTGTCATTAAATGTATTTATGACTGTCCTTAATGCACTTATGAGTTTTCTACCCTTTGAGTCTCATAACCCTTGATTGCCATAAGGTTCAAAACCATATAGTGTTGTTTTAATTACCTTGAATGTCTCTCATCCATTCTTAGGCTCATGGCCTGTGTTATACGTATTTTTATTGTTCTTTCTTCAAAACTTTTACCTTCCTCTAAAATGTTTAAGAAATCAAAATATTGGTAGAATAAACATTTCCATTTTGATTGTGGAAAAACTAAAAAGAGACTCAAATGGATGACTTAAGATGTTCTTAATCAAAGAAAAAAATCTCATTGAACACAACATATCTTGCTACAAAACCTCACACTACTTTTCCATTGTTCATGAAACCCCGAATATGGATCCATCCAACAAGCACAAGGGAAGAACATCATCCCAATAATTTTGCATGATAACTATGCTGCCTTATTATAAGAATGCAAGAGTTTAGTCTATAAACAAGAAAATTGAATTGTCATGATAAGTTCACAACCTCAACTCTGCATGATTAGTCAAAGATAAAAGATCATAACCTTCTCAACTCTTAGTCCTTCATAATAGAGATGCTTTTATGTCCATTTTGATCTACAATGGACTCACATAAGGTTGGAGCCTTGATGATCACCGTTGAATTGGTAGAGAAGAAGTGCATTTTCCCATGAAACCCTAGACAACTGAAGAGAGGCTTGAGCATGACCAAACTTAAACTTCCTTTGATGTATTTTCCATCTTTTCTCATGTAGGTGATGCCTTTCTAACCCTATTGGTGTGGAAACTTTAGATTTCTTTTTGTTTATTTTTTACCTTTTTTCTTTGCATGCAATTTCACAAAGTCTTGGCATGAGAAAACCTCTTCTTTGACTTTGGAATGGAAAACTCAGATTTGAGGAAAGGTGCTCTTTTAAAAGTGAAAAATTTAATGACTTTTAAAATAAAAGATAAAAAATCCTCCCTTTTTTCCTTTTATTTTGACTTAAGACCAAAATAAGATTATTTAAATGTAATATTTAAATAATGTCAAGTTTTGCATAAAAAATGGACTACAGTGATAAAACATAAGTGTGGAGATAGAACAAAAGCACGATGCCAGAATGAAAGTGCAACGATAGAATAGAAGCATGGAAATAGAGAAAAAGTGCAGTGATAGAACAAAAGCACAGTGAGTGAACGAAAGCGTGTCAACATAATGTAAGAATGATGACAAAATGGAATCCCGACAATAGAAAAAAAGTGCAACAACATAATGGAAGCACTGATTTGTAGAGAGAAAGTATAGATTTGAAAAGTGGAAGCATTGAAAGATGTAAGTGTAGAAGTGCAATGCAGAAGTGTCATTCTAATATGAAAGTGCAAGAACATAGTTAGAAGCATGAATCTAGAACTTGTGATGAAAAACTTAGAAAAACTCACAAAAATGTTAGATTTATGGACAAGGGTCCCATTGAGCATGCCAAAATGAAGACAAGAAAAATGAACAAGGGAAATAACATAAATATTCAAAGAAATATGGAACCTTTTACCTTGTTTATCCTCTTTCCAATTTGATTGAATTATAAGAAGAGTTGCACCCAATACTCTCTTGATTTTCTCATTTGATGTATGGAATGTGGTTGCTTATAAAACCAACAAAATGATAATAGGATTAAGATAATAGAGATCAAATGGAGAGCATGAGGATAGGATGATGGTGTTGGAACACAACAATCTATTGAGAGGGGGGTGAATTAGTAGATACTAAAATTTCAGCCTTTTTGACCTTAGAGTAGACACAACCCTTAAAGCTAAATGTGTAGATATAAGTATGAAAGATAAAACAAACACATGCACACCAAAGATCAACACATAACACCAGATATACGTGGAAAACTCAAGATGAGAAAAATCATGGTGAGAAATGTTGCTAGGAGCTACTATCCTAATCCAGCCTCGCAAGCATGAAGTTTAGTTACAATTATTTAAGGGCATCAACCCTATCGAGACACCAATCCCTTAGTTTAGAAGCACCTACTCCTTGATCTGAGCACCTACCCAAATATCTGATGGAATCAACCAATCAAATTTACAACATAGATAACTATTACAAATTGTTCTTAAAGAACACAATTCTATGTTACAACTTACCTTGTAACTACTCTAAGTTTTTGTTGCTCTCTCAACCACTCACTTCTTTGCTATGCACCCCACTAGTTCGGCTCTGTTATTCTCTTTATTCTTTAGTGCATTCTCGGTCTACCTCAATGCACACTCATGACCCTTTTGCAGCTCTCCTTTTCTTTTCAATGTATTCATTTTCCACCTCTAGAGCTCAGAATCACTTCTACATTATGCATACACCTCTACTCCCTTCTCTCTATTCCACACTTAGACAAAAATTCTCATGTGTTTTGTGTAGAGCTAACTAATGAAGATTGCTTCGAGATTCTCTACTTCCTCTCGATCTTCTATTAGGGTTCAAAATATCTTCTCCTTGGTCATTGACTACACAACATTAACTACTTGTGCAGAGAATTTTCCCTCGTTCTCTCTTTCAAACCCTAAGATCAGATATGTAATCAATACATTCTTGTGATCATTTGATCCGATCTTGATTCTTGTCTCTATAGCCACCTGTTCCATCGCTTTGTGCATCAAATCTCATTAAAATTGTCATTGAAACAAATAGAGCATTTAATTCTCATCTCCATGTCAGTTTGTAGCCAAAAACCCTATTCACACGGAGTTAGTCGTTTATGATCGCCTCATTCAAATTTGGGCCGTTAATCTCCTACCTCCACACCATGATCCTGCGTTCTCCATTTACCAACGCAAATTTAAAATGTGACCATTAGATAAACAATCTCTAAACCTCCATCATTGATTTCACTTCCATTGAAATCACATCCATCGTGTATCACCATAACACTCATGACAATCATAATCATTTATGTGATACAGTGACCACCGTTTGATTGCCTCCTTTGAATCTCTGTCGTTCATCACATATCATTGCTTTGTATATGCATCCATCATGTATTATCCTAATGCATGGAACACAATGATCACCATTGGATTATTGATCAACCAATTTGCGTTGTCCCCTACTATCCAGTTAGCTTTGACAATGGGCCCACAAAATCTCCATAGGCTGGCAGGCTTATGCCATGTATCTTCTTCTGACGTCAAAATCCACATTCATCGCTTATTGCTCAAATCTCCAAATGCTTCGCTTCACAACAACGATGTGAAGTGATGATGCCACGTGTTTGTTAGAACCACCAAAGTTTGTTCTCCTTCATCATGTGTCATCCAATCAACACTTTGTCAGATCTCATCCAATCTTTGATTCCCCACGAGGCTCAACTGGAACCCACCATAAGCATAATGGGCTGGTGAGCACCGTCTGATCAAATTGATTGCGACCGTTGAATGAATTTCATCACTCATTACTAAACTTCGAAGAGATTTCCTTGATGCGTGAGATCTAGCAATAACCATTAGATCTACTCATTTTTAATGTGCACCGTTTGATCACCAAAGGAACATACTGACAGCATCAACTAGGTAACTAGGTGAAGGGGTTAGTCATTGAATGAACTTAAAGGGAATAAGTTATAACTTAAATGAGCTGCAACCTTCAACAAGCAGTCAACAGTAAAATAGAATTACTGTTAAGGTGCCATGACTGCACACACCTAGGGTTTAGTTGATAAACCCTAACTTTGTCTGAGGGCATAAGTAATTATTTTTTGTGCTCATCCTTCATCCATTGGATTTGCAGAGTACATTTTTTAGATGCTCTCAGAAAACCCATGTCGAATCTAGACTAAAAATTTTCTCTTGAGCATTGGAAGAATTCACTACAACAAGACAAAATTGCACGACAACAATGCAATATTTTGAGCAACTTAGGTGTCTATAGTCTTCATTTATGGCTCTATATGAGTATCATCCTCCATCCAATATCACATCATCAGTGAGGGTGACACCAAGAGTTTAGGATGTGGAGGACCACATGCATCATCAACAAAATGTACTTTCAAGACTCAAGGAGAATTTGACAATGAAACACAATATAATGAAATAACAAATTGACCAACACCACAATCAAAAGAGTATAGAGGATTGGGTTTTCTTGAGATTGTAACCTTTTAAGAAAATTTCCTTGAAGAAAAAATTAAATAACAAGTTGCCACCAAAATATTATGGTCCATGTACCAAATATACAAAAGATAGGTAGTGTTGCCTACAAGCTTGAGTTACCTCCAACAACAAACATACATCCAATTTTTCATGTTTCTTCTTTAAAGAAAGTGATTTGGCATACTATACCTATGTATAGAAAGTACACTAGTACAAAAACAATAATAAACTATTGAAAAAACTACTAAAAATTGCTTATAAATGACTAAACTTGGTCATGTGACCATTAGTAGTTTATTGCCAACCATATATAACACGACCAGATTGATAACTAAACCATTTTTAGTCATTTATTGGTTGTTTTGATTGATCAATTTGGTAGTATATTTAGTCGTTGATTTAAAAATTAATTGTTGTAATTTGGTCACTTATTTAGTCATTTTTTTTCCACTGATATATTAGTCATTGATTGTTGTAATCTGGTCACTTATTTAGTCATTTTTTATTCACTGATATATTTAACTGGTCACTTAATAAGTTGTTGATTTAGTCATTGATTGTTGTAATTTGGTCACTTATTTAGTCATTTTTTTATTCATTGATATATTTGGTCATTTATTGTTGTTAATAGGTCACTTATTTATTCATTTTTATTCATTATTCACTGATTTCTATCAATTGGTAGTATATTTAGTCAATTTAATTATTAATTGATGTCAATTAGTAGTATAGTTAGTCATTTTAATTTACTGATATTTGAGGATTTAAGCATAAAACATGAAAATACACATCAATCATCAATTGCACACAATAAGACATCCATTAAGAAGACAAAATCGATGAACTTTATTACTAAAAGAAAGGTGTTCTAATTACACCTTAGAAATAGAGTATTACAATTGTTATTTTTTAGTCACAAGACTGAAAATCTAAGTTACAATATTGTTGCACAAAAATGACTGCAAGAAAGAAACTTCTCCAAAAAAATTTCTGCAATGATGGAAATGCATGCTTGATGCCCTTTAATGTGAGCACATGCCCCTTTCATCTCTTAAAACTTCTACAATATGGGAAATCTTCTTGGAGCAAGTTGTAATGTGTAGAATCCAAGGAGAGTGTTGATCGTTTCCCATATATGAAGCTATCTCCTTCAATGTAGTAAAAAATAACCTAGCTAGAATCTTTCCTCCTTTATATGCAATGTGTCATCTGATATGAGCAATAGGGTCTGCCTTTTTTGCCATGAATGAAGTTGTGCCTCAATACAACCAACAAAATTACTATTAGTCTCAATTCAAAAAGAATAAAAGTGCATTGTATATTGCAAGTTTACAAAATTAAGTCCAAACACAACAAAAAGATAAATCATTTACAAAATTATAGGAGACAGATCACATCCACAAACATGGGAGAGCTATGCAAAATTGGAGAAATTGGCTTGGAAAATGAAGGCAGCGGGGTATTTCCAAATTTAATACTTTTACTTAATGTTGTGGAATAGAAGAAAAAAGAATCATTTATCTGCCACCATAGTGAAAAGTTAGCAATTGCATTTGGTTTGTTAAACATGGCCACTGGTACAACTATTAGATTTGTTAAGAACCTTCGAGTATGTTCTGATTTTCACACTGCATCTAAATTCATCTCCAAGATTGTTGCAAGAGAAATTATTATGAGAGATGTGAACCATTTCCATCATTTTAAACAAGGACAATGTTCTTGTGGATAATATTGGTGATGCTTAATGAAACAATCTAAAAAATAGGCTTGCACTATAATAATGTGCACTACATCAGATATCCAAAGGGACATCCATCAAAGCATAACAACATGGATTTTTTTGTCATATGTTGTAGTTACAAGTGCCTTGCTAGACATACATGAAAATATAAGGGATTTTTTTTATGGATAGACTAATAAAATCATATTGTAGGGGATACTCTAAGTACATATGGCCAAATTCTAATGACAACTGTTATTAAAGCTAAAAAACAAATTTGGATGTTATTAGTATGTTATTGATATTAAATCGTACTGGACTATTTGATACCTTATGACTGAAGATCTTGTATCAACGGGGAGATATGGATCTTGTTGCATTTAATCTGCCCAAAGAAAGCCATATGCTAATATTTGACTTCTGAAATATACTTAGATATTTGATTTCTTGTTTCATGTGCCTCCAAATAGGTGCACCATATCTTTGAAGGGGATTAACACAGATTTATTTAGAAAGCAAAAGAGACTAATTCTATATGATTTTGTTTTATAATTCATCCCAATGCTTATAACGATCAATCTCAGCTTTGCAAAATACACAACATTATTAACTAATAAGTTCTTAAGAAAATGTTAGGATACCCTTCCAAGGGACAAACCTCTCCAAATTTTCAAAAGAATTGCAATTCTTTTGAAAATTTGGAGAGGTTTGTCCCTTGGAAGGGTGCATCCTAACATTTTCTTAAGAACTTATTAGTTAATAATGTTGTGTATTTTACAAAGCTAAGATTGATCGTTATCAGCATTGGGATGAATTATAAAGAAAAATCATATATAATTAGTCTCTTTTTCCTGCTGAATAAATCTGTGTTAATCCCATTCAAGGATCTAGTGCACCTATTTGGAGGCACATGAAACAAGAAATCAAATATGTAAGAAAATGCAACTAGTGGGTGTAAATCCCAACTCCTCAACCTTTGAAAGCGTCCTTCTTGCTTACGCATGAATTGGAGCTTTGGATGAGGAAGTTCTTTCAAAGCCAAAAGAATAATCATTACAAGTCATCAGAGCCAACAGAAAGGATACCAATATATAAATGATTAAAAAAAAGAATACAATCAAAATACTAAAATCAATAAGCAAAATATTACTACACAACAACCATCTTTGTAGATTCAATAGGATCATTAATCATTTAACTATCAATAACTCATTGTCCTGCCAAAGACATCCACTCATCCACCGCTACATCGCTATACACAAATTAGCTCATCGTGGTATGGTGATATCTGCTGCTCTACCACACCAAGCCTCATACACCATCGTAGTGTGGCGGTGATTATACCGTACTATCATAGGATACCTTCAACCATCGTCGTGGGGTAGCAGTAACCACCACTATACCGCACTAGTCAACATGGAAGCACCATGGGGTGGCAGTAACACCGCACTACTGCAGGCTCAATCTAACACCTTTGTGGGGTAGTGGTAAGTATTACTCAACCGCCAATCACTCCATGAGAGGTTGCAGGATGGCAGTAAAGGCCTTAACTCTCACTTGGTGTAATCTAACTTGATGATGACCAAGTTGGGGGTCCACCAGTGAATTTGAGGCACATAATTCCAATAGGTAAATGCCATAAATTGTCCAAAAAAAATACACATGTATCAAACTCAAGTCACTTAGGCAAATAGGGCATGTGAGATTTCCCACTAAACCAATTCAAAATTAATAAGGTGTAAATATATGGCTCTTTTAGCACTACAATTAAGGTGTAAATCACAAATATATAAGCAAGATGTGGCATTGTTGCTAACAATTGCAATCTATAAATCAAGCACTAATGAAAAGAGAACAAAAAGAGAGATTGCAGCAAAAATCTTGGCCGAAAGATAAGGTTGTTATTTAAAAATCAACAAAAGGAAAAGCTTAAACTTGTATAACACTATAGAACACCTAACCACCTAGTATGCAAAGGAACCTTTTTATATAGATCTTGGTAATGGGACATCCATCAAAGCATAACAACAGGGTTTTTTTGTCATATATTGTAGTTACAAGTGCCCTGCTAGAAATACATGAAAATGTGGAAGCATAGACAATTTGTATCAAGCCAAATGTCAAAAAGTATAATTAAAAAGACAAATCCTTAAATTGGACCTCAAACTGGACCCAACAGATTTATGATTTTATCTTTAGAATGTAGGAACTTTCTTTGTTGAAGCTTCACAACCTCAAATTGGATCTCCAATTGGACTAGTAGATTTATGATTTTATCTTTAGAATGTAGGAACTTTCTCTATTTGATATTCATGACCTCAAATTCGATTAGAAACTAGATAAGCAGATTTATGATTTTCTCTGTCCATCAACATTTGTATTCCTACACTCAGGTTCTACTTTCAAGCAAAAACACCTGGAAGTGTTTCAAACTGGGTGAAAGTACTCTCCAACTTGGTTATGTCACTAATAGCAATCCAAGTTTGCCTGAACCATCCATACTCAAATGTTGCATCACAATCTATTCTTCCTACACATAAAAATGCCACATATTAACCCCTTCTAAATAAAACATTTAATCATCATAAAACCATAATTAATAAATCCATGAAACCTCCTAAATGTAGCTTAAAGCAATTTTATAGGATGGGTTTCAGCATAAGAATCTTTCTACTACAACTCTCAATGAATGTATTATAAGTAGAAAACAAAATTATTCACACTCAAAGTAATGCAATCAAACATTTATTCCAAAAGTATGTTAGCAGGAGTTAACTAAAAACAAAATGATTTTTTGCCTAGTTTCTTTTTTCAATATGCCACGTGCAAATGAAATAATCACTAAGAAACCCTAACAGTAAAAAATGAAGTAAAGGTTCAAGAAAGGAAATTCCAATGTATTATGATGTAATAGTGACGAAGGCACTTATATGAGCATGACCTGCATACAAATCCATGTCATTGAATTGCTATCCATCCAAAGAGAAATAAAGCAATGTAAGGATTTGAGCAATATAATTCCAAATGGTTATGTTGTAACAGTAATGGAATCACCATAAGAGCACAATTGAGGAACAAATTCTTGTGACTGTAATTATGTGATCCATAATTCTATTGGTCATGTGGCATAGTTGTGCTATAACAAATATAGGATGCATTCATGTGTGACCCAAGTTTAATGTGGCTATGTTGTGATAGAAATGGAGGCACTCATATGAGCACAATTCATATACAAATTAATCACTGTCATCACAATTAGGTGTCAATCATCATTGGGTGCATTCAGGTTGACTCAAGTTTAACAGGTTACAATGTAATGATAGCATGATCCAAGAGCGATTACCTCTTGCTGCAATAAAGAGCCTATAACTTTGTTTGATATTCAAAGTGGTTGTGTTATATCAATTATGTAGTGCATTCAAGCACAACCTATGTTTAATGGGATATTCTAGAGAGTGATCAATATTTTCTAAACCTTATGAATGTTACTTAAAAGTGTCTAGCTTAAAATATAGACCAAGTTTGTTACATACTTGAATGCAATCTTGGGCTACCACAAACTATAATAATGTGATCTACTAATAACCATTAGGGTAAGTATTAAAGCAAGACCCATGCTATATAGGATACATTTCCCTGATTGGGTTTACATACCTTAATGATCAAACACAAGCTTCCCACACACTCTAGGATACAATCCAAGATCATACCACACCCTATCAAGACAGCTAATTTTCTTTACCAAGATTTAAGGTTGTTTTTTAATACCAACAAAAGCATTGGTAAGAGCATGACTAGGGTACAAACCCTAGGCCTCCATAGAAACATAAACCATAACTCTAGCGGATTAGTGAGGTTACAATACTAGAAAGATTGAGATATTGTATCTAATAACAAAATCTTGCAATCTAAATATTGTAGCCAATAACAAGCACACTATGTAGCTCAATGACATTTGTAAATGCAATCTATGGTAAGAAGAATGATAGTCACTTGAGGTGTGACAGTCAAAAAGAGGCTGAGTGTGATAAGATAATAAAGCTCAAACCTTGCATAGTAAAGTGGAGATTTTAATAGTGAGTTTCCTTACCCCCTTGTTGACCTTAAGGGTTTTTCAAATGCTATTGACAGTGTTAGACAAGGAAAATGCAATCAGGGAATGACTATCCAAATGAAGTAACAATGGTAATCAAAAGTTCAATGTTTCTTCTTAGTCATTGTATAATGGAGGTAGTGGATTGCATGTTTGAGTAGTGTTTTGAGACTCATCAAAGATGGGAGAATAGTGAATAATACCTTGTAGACTATGAAGTAGTGACAATAAGGTTGAAGGATCTTAAGACCCACAATACCATGAAACAATGAGTCCCTTGTAGTAAGTAGGCAGTCTATAAGGCATAGTTTGATTTTATAAAAGGATGCTCATGCAAGGAATCTTCAAGTGATAGTGAGTGAGTTGTTTGAGATTGCAGCTGAGGGTGCAATATCCAGTCTTAAAGGTAGTTAGCAAAGCAATAAATGTGCAAGAAAATCAAACCCTACATAGCAAACAATTTGTAATGCTATCTTCCATAATGCCTTGAGTTTGAAGACAAAAATCTCATTGTATCTTGATGGAAGTAGTGACCTTAATGGTCAATCACTGGAAACCATGATTTTAAAACATGTTATTGTGCTTATGGAGGTGACATTTTAAGCAAGGCAGTGAGTGGTGGTTTGGAACAATGGTAGGTATGAAGGACTTGGTTTATATGCATATTATGCAGTCTACCTTAAGACAACGTTCTTAGAAGAGATTGAAGGTGGATTATGGAACTCAAGGGTTACCATGATAAAGATTAAAGCAAAGACTAAGATCTATTTAAAAGCCACTGTCATGAAGATATTAAAGATGTCACATGCAAAACCCTAGCAGCTAGAGTAATGAATATAGTGCCAAAGAGGACAGTGAGCTGGGGCAGATTTAGGAGATCTCCACATTATCTAATCACAGGAAAATACATCATTTATTTATTTTTGTAAATTAAAATAAATCATTCTAAACCCTATATAGGATACATTGATACTTCAAAAGTATCTGAAGGAATTTGAGATTATGCAAATATATGTCAATTAAATACCTGGATTACAAACAGTAGTGCGAACAATGTAACCCTTGTTGAGCAGAGTAGGAATAAGATAAGCAGCGATGAAACCTATGCCTCCTATCACACACATCTCCTTACCATTCTTTGTCATTATTTACTAAAATACTTCTCCATTTTGGCGGGATTCACCTGAAAATAAGGTTTTGATGAAGGTTTTAGAGTATGTTTATTAAAATTAAAAATTCATTTTGGTAGGCTACGCCTGAAAATAAGATTTCGACGAAAGTTCTAGAGTATGTTTATTAGAGTATTTTGGTGGGTTGTTGATTCTTGATTCCTTAAATGATTTGCTAAATAAATGACTAACTATTTAGTCATTTTTATTTGTGTGACTAAATAATTTTTTATTCAACGACCAAATTAGTCATTTATTTACTCATTTATAGCTGAGTTGCAAAAAATTAGTAGAATTTAGACATTTTTAGTTGTTGTGACTAAAAGTTTTAGTCACTTAGTCATTTATTTTCCAAATTCTACTAGTGGTATTATCAAGCTAGATGAAGAAGGAAGAATCATATTGGGGCCATAGTTAACTATTCATACATGTACAAAAAAGATAACTACTAGGACACCCACACATTATCTCATTCAGTGGAAGAACTTACTAATTGAAGATGGCACGTGGGAGGATGAAAAGTTCATCCAAAAGCACCCACTTTTGATTAGCATTAAGGACAATGCTTCTATAAGAGGGGGATGCTATTCCCTTAATCCTAGAGTGTGTACAAGGTTACATATATGTGTAGTCAACTTGTGGCTAACTTAATTCTTAATTAAGTAATATGATCATTATTATATTTTTATTTAGATATTTAGGTCGTCCTAGGTGTTATATTTAAGCGTCTAAGTTGGCTTGGGTGGTAGCCAAGGTATATTTAAGTATATATAGGAACTAAATGTAATTTTATTATCATCAAATTGTGAATTATGTTTGCTTAGAGATATTTCGAGGTTTTCCCCTTGAAGTGGCCTATTATTCTTAGTTATTATCAATTATTTGTACAATATTTCATATTATATTCCTTTCTTGTGTAGGTTATTTCATTACATATGTGTCTAGCTTATGTACCCACACATGAGCTAAACATTTATTAGATCCATGAAATGGAGAGAGTGCCAACTTCCCCAAAGCTTTTTGCACATATCTCTAAAAGGCTTATGGTGTAGGCTTACGTCTATAACCATTTCATGACTTCTTCATGATCATATAATTGGTGAGTGACATTTCACTTCAGATCTCCTTAGGAAGAGCTTTGTATTATGCATGAAAATCCCTAATATCATCAAATAGTGAGTTCTAGGCTTCAGGTTTTGGAGCCTTTTGTTGGAATTATTGCCTCAATCTCACAGGTTGAAACCTCTGAGAAAGCATGGTCGCTGTGACATTCCTGTTGTCTAGCTGACTTGCAGTTTAATAACCTTGTGTTTTTCTCATGTCGCTGAGACAAAGTTGATGTCTTTCCAAATGAAGTCTATCGTTGTGACCTAGATGTATTCACTGTGACCTTTTGTCGAGTGGAGACCTATGGCCAACAGAATGTTCTTATCGGGTGTTGGGGAGAGTATTGGATGTTCGGTATGACTCATATCGATGAGGAATGTCTCACCGATAGCATATGGTCATCGGGGTAACACAAAGGTCTCGGGAAGAAGTCTCAACGATGAAGGAAGGTCACGCTGACGGGGATACAACTGAAGTCATCAGAGTAGCTCAAGACGATCGGTATGAAGTCTTGGTGATTTGGAGAGTCTCGCCGATAGTCTTCGAGATGACATGTTGTGTTCATTGAGATGTCTTGGTGAAAGTCAAATGTCTTGCCGACTCGGTATGACATGTTCGCTTGGTGTAAGGTCTTGGCAAAAGACAAAATTCTTTTCGATTGGTGATTGGGGCGCTCGGTATGACTTAGGACCTCGGTATGAAGTCCTGGCGAAAGCGGTGAGTCTTGCCGACTCGTGGATGCTTCAGAACAACATGAAGACTCGGTGAGAGGTCTTGGTGAGAGCAGAATGTATGGTCGACAGAAGACTTTGGGGTAACTTGAAGGCATCAGTATGATGTCTTGGCAAAGAGTGATTGTCTTGCCGATGGGAATCCTGGTGTCGGTCTAATGTCTCAGCGAAAGCAATAAGTCTTGCCAACTGTTTGGTGCTCGGTATGACTTGAGAGGCTCGGTGTGAACTCTTGGCGAACTCGATTATCTTGCCGATGGGAATCCTGATGTCGGTATGACTCTTGGCGACTGCTCGGTGTTCGGTATGACTTGAAGGCTCGGTATGATGTCTTGGTGAAAGACGTTAGTCTTGCCGACTACACTTCAGAATGACCTTTGGACATCGGTATGAAGTCTCATCGAATGGCGATTGTCTCACTGATGAGAATGCTGAGGTCGATGTGATTTGAAGACTTCAGTGTAATGTCTGGGCGAAGAGCGATAGTCTTGTCGACTGATGAACTCTTCGGAATACCTTGTGATCTTTGGTGTGAGGTCTTGGTGACATGGTGAAGTCTTAGCGATAGCTCTTTGGACTCGATGTAACCTCTTGCCGATAGGGATGACTCTTGGCGATATCGAATGCTGGTTGTGTTGGCATTGGGGAGACACGATTAGTGTCTCACCGACATGACAACATAGGTTGAACGCCCTTGACCATTTGGATGACTGTCCGACGTGGTGCGATTTGGACAAATCAGAGAAAGCAGGATGTGAACCGTTTTTGTGTGGAAGTTGGAAAACTAAAACATGAGGAAGTGGAAACATCTAATGATGCTGGGATGGATGATTCGTTAGTTATGATCTGACAGTTGGAAAAGAACGATTTCATAGAGCCTGCAGAGAACGAATGTATAAACATATACATTGGACGTTCTGAAGTGGGAGCTGATAAGCCAAGGATCTAAAGAGCCGAGAGCCAGTGAGAGAGTGATAGAGAGGACCGAGTGGTTGGCCGAAAGGTCAAGGCCATGAGGTCAAAGCAAAGGAAGAGAGAGGCAGTGTTATGCTGGAATCTCTCCTGAGCTCTCAGGGATAGTTTGCTACCAGTTGTATCCAGAATGAACAAGATGTAATCTCTGAAAAGGCTATGAGCCTGAAACTGTATTGTAACTTTTTGTTGCTGAATAATACAATGGCTCGAACTTTGGAGAGTGGGGTTTTTCACCCAAAAGGGTTTTCCCCACGTAAAATATTGTGTTCTATTTTCTGTAGTATCTTTCATCTGTGTTGTTGCTTGTTGTTGAATTTACATGTGTTTTTCTCAGAAGGATCAATGTGGGAAATAAACTATGTCTGTGTCTGCTTTAGGACATAGTAGTACGTGTCTTTGAGGAAACCTAATCGAAATTAAAGTTGCAGAAGGCACTACTATTTGGAGTTTCTATGAGATGCGCTCCATTGAATTCCTTACAAGTGGTATCAGAGCCTTCTTCTGATTGTTGGTTCTGGATATTTCTCCTGTGAAGATTTCTTAGCTTGATAGGATGGAAGAAATCTGGAGGAATGGACTGATGTATTGATCCTTTGTTGAGTGGAAGCCTTGTGGTATTCTGAGACAGCATACAACTTGAAGGATGGTCAAGATGGAAAAGGGAGTTGATCATGTTGTGATCTGTGTCTCCTGGCTGGTAGAGGTTTAACCTTAGAGTATGAGGTGGATTTCTTTACTTTGTGGTTGTGTAGCAGTAAAGCTTTCATATTGGGTATCTGTGTGTTAGGCTCCTGGGTGATATGAAGAAGCCTAGGTTGTTTCTTAGTCATGGAAGAGAGTGCTTATGCTAGGTGGTGGTTCCTGGTGTTGGAAGGCACTGTTTCCTATTAACCTCAGATACTAAAAGGCTATGGAGTTAATCATTAGATGATTTGCAAGCTTATGAAATAGCCTTTCTCTCTTTCTCGGATGCATGTACATGGTGGTGGTTTTAGAGTTGGTCTGAAAGGGGCCTAGATTCTCCTGAACTGTTGGTTTCTTTCTAAGGATGATTTGTACTTGCATGGCTCTGTGGTTTTGCAGGTTTTACACGGTTAAGCAAAACTTGTGATCATGTGGAGTTTTTGTTAAGCTATTGTCTAGACACTGGCCTTTTGGGGTGTTGCTGGATGAGATAGTTGCAGTTTTGCATGCATGCTTGGTGCATGGCTTGAGGAGGTATGATTTCTTCTCTGTATGGGAGTGTTGGTACGTGATTTGTCACTCAACATTCTTGTGGTAGTACTTGAGGGTTCCTTGATTATGGTGCTCGTTGTGGACATGATTGGAAAATCAGATTCAGCGTGATTTGGTGTTTAAGTCATGTTGTCTACGTGGTTATTCTCTTTGAAATCTTAGATTTGCATTTCCAATGTGATGATGGGTTTGCACGTTTCTGTTGAATGGATCTACGGGTTGTGCAATGTTGTGGGCTGTCTTTACCTACATGTTTGCTATGGGACAACTCGGAAGTGGACTGTCTATATCCACAAGGTTGATTCATTGTTGGTGCAAACTTGTTAGCTGGCCTTGTCTGTGGTCACTTGTGCATTAGTGTGGTGTTTTGACATGAGAGGATGGATACTATTGAGTACCTGAATAGTCGGTTATGGGAACTTGTAGCAGGTGGTCATGATGCTTGGAGAGCTCGGATGTCACGTTTCAGTGGGAGCTCTAGCAGTGATAGTGGATTCATCACATGGTGGTGAATAGTCTTCTTTAGTGTTGCAGATGTTTCTTGGAAGAGCTCTTTGATCCTGTTGCTGCAGAAGGGTTCTTTCGCATTTGCATGGACATTACTTGAAGATGTGCAACATCTTGGATCCATGGAGGACACTTGGAGTCTTTGGCTAAGGTGTTGGTGGTGCTTGACAGGTGATGTTGATTTTTGAGTCTATTTGCTTTATGTCATGGTATACTCTTGCTTGTGCACTGGAGTTTTGGCATTGTGCATTGTACTTGAGACAATGGAAAAGTCACTTGAAGCATGGGATCTCCTATGGGGATGTGTAGATCATGATGTCATGATAAGTTCCTGATTTAGATGATTGGAGCTTTGACAATGGTCTGGTAATTCTTTGTGTATTGGATGCTTTGATTATTTGCTTGATACTTTGTGATAGTGCAGTAATGCAGTTGAAGTTTAGCACGAGATGATCAGTTGCTAGTACTCATGGATACATGAAGAATAAGGTGAGGTTGTCTTTCTCTTGTGAGAGAAGTGATGCTGCTTTTTACTCTTGTTAAATTTTTTCAGCAGAAAGTCCGAGAAGCCTACACCTTGGTTGAACGTGAAGAGACCTATGAGGAGATTTCTCTTGGATTAGTCATGGAGTATTCTCGTTCCCACTCTTGGTCTACTCGGCAGTTTATCTAAAAGGTATTTGGCCCATTATATTTTTCAGATGTGTTTTATTAAGTTCACTTTCATGATATGGATCTTGAATTGTTGTTTAATGGTTCTGGAGGATTCATAGTGGAAGTTGTGCAGTTTTGTTTTATCTCTTTGTTACTAATGAGAATTGGTAGGAGATGTTGTATGGGCTGATTTCCTGAAATGGGGAATGAGGTAACTTTATCTTCTTTGAAAAGCTTACATCCATGTTTTAAAGTCAATCTTGGTGGTTGAACGAATGGATGTTGTTAAGGTTTTTTATTTTGGGGTATGAAGAAGATCATTCTTGACACAACTGGCTGTTAGAAGTGTATGTAGGAGGATGCTCTATAGGAAGATGATGTGCAGAGTTTCTCTCTATGGTCGTGAAGGTTTGTGGTGAGAGAAATGTTTCTTGTGGCAGGTTGTTACAGGTTGTGCATATCATTGTGGATTTTTCCTTGGTACTACAGGTTTACATTTTCTATGTGTTGGTATTGGTAGACTTGTGATGCCTTTGATCTTTCAGATCTGGATTACTCAGGCAGTGGGAGTTCATGTATGTGTCTTGTCTTCTTCAATTGGTTAACACTTGGAGCTTGTATTTGTTGTTAATGAGTTGGTTATGGATTGGCATAAGTTTACTAATGGTGATAACTTAGAGGTATGTGAGATTGGATGGAATAGCACGAGCTGTGAGTGCTATTTTCAATTGCGTGGGTTTATCAGTTGGATGGAAGTAGTCATTCTGATTGTTGTTCTAATAGGTGTTATTTATCTTGTTTCTAGATAATGACTTCATGGTTGTGTTATGTTTGAGGCTTTGAAGTTGATATTACTTCTGTATAGTGTTTGAGCACAGTGAAGTGGTAGTAGTATCTTGTTGGTGATATCACTGGGATCGTTTGCTTGTGTTCGTTGGAATGGTGCTTATACACCTTGGCTTTGTATCCTTCTTCCATAGGTGGCATGTTGGAAGATGACAGGATTGTTGCCTGAAGGTGAACATCTTGGATGTTGGAGAAAAATTATTGATGGAGCATGAGAGCATGTTTGAGATCTATGTGGTTTCCTGGAAGGATGTGATCGGTTTGCTTTATTGGTCATTGAGTTGCAGTTGGATGCCTGGTCTTTGTTGCAGGTTGTCGGGTCGACTGTTATCTGTGGAGACTTGTTGGTCAAGTGTCTTGAGTATTGCGGGGTCTGAACTGGTGGAGCTAGTGTGATCCTAGTTTCTGGTTGCTTTGGAGGTGCCTGTGTGATCTTCGTCAAGTGGGAGATTGTTGGAATTATTGCCTCAATCTCATAGGCTGAAACCTCTAAGAAAGCATGGTCGTTGTGACATTCCTGTTGTTTGGCCGACTGGCAGTTTAATAACCTTGTGTTTTGCTCATGTCGTTGAGATAGAGCTGATGTCTTGTTGAATGAAGTCTATCACTACATGACCTAGATGTATTCATTGTGACCTTTTGTTGAGTGGAGACCTCTGGACAGCAGAATGTTCTTATCGGGTGTCGGGGAGAATCTTGGATGTTCGATATGACTCATATCGATGAGGAATGTCTCACCAATAGCATATGGTCATCGGGGTAATACAAAGGTCTCAGGAAGAAGTCTCAGCGATGAAGGAAGGTCACGCCGACGGGGATACAACTAAAGTCATCAAAGTAGCTAAAGACGATTGGTATGAAGTCTTGGCGACTTGGAGAGTCTCATCGATAGTCTTCGGGATGACATGTTGTGTTCGCTGAGATGTCTTGGTGAAATTCAAATGTCTTGCCGACTCGGTATGACATGTTCGCTCGGTGTAAGGTCTTGGTGAAAGACAAAACTCTTGCCGACTGGTGATTGGGGCGCTCGGTATGACTTAGGACCTCAGTATGAAGTCCTGGCGAAAGCGGTGAGTCTCGCCGACTGGTGGATGCTTCAGAACAACATGAAGACTCGGTGAGAGGTCTTGGCGAGAGCGAAATGTCTAGCCAACAGAAGACTTTGGGGTAACTTGAAGGCATCGGTATGATGTCTTGGCAAAGAGTGATTGTCTTGCCGATGGGAATCCTGATGTCGGTATAACGTCTCAACGAAAGCGATAAGTCTTGCCGACTATTTGGTGCTCGATATGACTTGAGAGGCTCGGTGTGAACTCTTGGCGAACTCAATTGTCTTGCCGATGGGAATCCTGATGTCGGTATGACTCTTGGCAACTGCTCAGTGTTCGGTATGACTTGAAGGCTCGGTATGATGTCTTGGCGAAAGACGTTAGTCTTGCTGACTACACTTCGGAATGACCTTTGAACATCGGTATGAAGTCGCATCGAATGGCGATTGTCTCACCGATGAGAATGTTGAGGTCGATGTGATTTGAAGACTTCGGTGTAATGTCTGGGCGAAGCGATATTCTTGCTGACTGATGAACTCTTCGGAATACCTTGTGATCTTTGGTGTGAGGTCTTGGCAACATGGCGAAGTCTTAGCGATAGCTCTCTGGACTCAATGTAACCTCTTGCCGATAGGGATGACTCTTGGCGATATCGAATGTTGGTTGTGTTGGCATCGGGGAGACACGGTTAGTGTCTCACCGACATGACAACACAGGTTGAATGCCCTTGACCGTTTGGATGACTGTCCGACATGGTCTGATTTGGACAAATCAAAGAAATCAGGATGTGAACTGTTTGCTGAACCATTTTTGTGTGGAAGTTGGAAAAATAAAACACGAGGAAGTGGAAACATCTAATGATGTTGGGCTGGATGATTCGTTAGTTCTGACCCGACAGTTGGAAAAGAACGATTTCATAGAGCCTATAGAGAATGAATGTATAAACATATACATTGCATGTTCTGAAGTGGGGGTTGATAATCCAAGGAGCTAAAGAGCCGAGAGCTAGTGAGAGAGCGATAGAGAGGACCGAGTGGCTGGTCGAAAGGCTGAGGCCATGAGGTCGAAGAAGAGGAAGAGAGAGGCAGTGTTATGCTGGAATCTCTCCTGAGCTCTCAGGGATAGTTTGCTACCAGTTGTATCCAGAATGAACAAGATGTAATCTCTGAAAAGGCTGAGCCTGAAACTGTATTGTAACTTTCTGTTGTTGAATAATACAAAGACTCGAACTTTGGAGAGTGGGGTTTTTCACCCGAAAGGGTTTTCCCCACGTAAAATCTGTGTTATGTTTTCTGTAGTATCTTTCATCTGTGTTGTTGCTTGTTGTTGAATTTACATGTGTTTTTCTCAGAAGGATCAATGTGGGAAATAAATTGTGTCTGTTTCTGCTTTAGGACATAGTAGTACGTGTCTTTGAGGCAACCTAATCGAAATTAAAGTTGCATAAGGCACTACTGTTTGGAGTTTCTATGAGATGTGCTCCATTGATTTCCTTACACCTTTAACTTGTTATTTAGAAAGGTAGGCCGGGTTGGTCTTGCAACTAAAACAAGAACAATTGTTTGCATGTGGCTCTAAGTGGAATCTAGATTAGTACTCTCATAGTCATATGCTTCAACCATTGGGTATCTATGCATATTCATATTAAGTATATCTATCTTGTGAAGCAATTGTGCCATCATATCAATCAATAGATCAAACTTTCTTTTGGCCCAACTATTTGGGTTGTCATCTATGTTTGTTCTCCTCTCTTTCTTCCATATTGTTATTCTCTATAATGAGTTCTCTAGGAGACTATTGAGTCTTTGCATTCTCTACATATTGACCTTGTTTCCTTATCTCCCTTAAGTAATATATGGTTTCTTTATCACTATACTACATAAAATTAGAACATGCAAATTTGAACCTTGAATACATAGGTTGACAAGATCACCAAGTTTGGTACTACTCTAATTTCTTCAGCCAAACAATAACGTAAATCTAATTATTAACCTTCAACAAACACATTATTTGAATAAAAATACTATTGGCCCTAACATTCACATAGATATTAGACAAATTAGATTAAAATGATTTTTTATGCATCAACAATATCATTACGTTACAAAAAATAAGTGAAAAAAAAAATCTCTTGATCTTCTTATTACAATGAACAACAAATAATAGGTCTAACTCCAATCCTTTCCTTATTACAATAGAATCTAAAACTACATGCAAAATAGATTATAACTTTAACAAAAAGAACAATAAACTACAGTGAGCATAGCCACAAAAACAACAAATAACACCCATACAATGTCGTTGAATATGTGAACAATGAAGCTTTGATGTGACCTTTGAGTGAGATTGTCCTCCAACCAAAGGTGTGGTGTCCTTTGGCCTTTGAAACCACCAGGATTTCAATCTTGTGTGTGTGTCTATGAGTGGCATCCATATTATTATCATTAAAAGCACATGCTTAACCCATCGGCTGTTTAGGAGTATTCATATCACTATCTTGTGAAGTGGTTGTGCTATTGTATTAATCAATAGATCAAACTTTTTTTCAGCTCAATTGTTTGGGTTGTCATCTATGTTTGTTCTCCTCTCTTTTTTCCATATTATTATGCTCTATAACGAGTTCTATAGGATACAATTGAGTCTCTGCGCTCTTCATAGACCTGCCTTGTTTCTTGATCTCCCTCAAGTAATATTTAGTTGCTCTATCACTATATATAAAACTAAAACATGCAAAGTTGAACCTTGAATACATAGGCTGACAAGATTACCAACTGTGATACCTCTATAACATCTCCACTCAAAACAATAACATAAATCCACTTCTTAACCTTCCACAAACACATTATTTGAATATCAACACTATTGGCCCTAACATTCACTTAGATCTTAGACAACTTTGATTACAATTATTGTTTATGCATCAACAATATCATTACACTAAATACAAATGACAAAAATAACTCATGATATTCTTATTATAATGAACAACAAATAACATTTGCAATTTCCATTCCTTTCCTTATTATAATAGAATCTAAAAATACATGCAAAATAGATTGTAACTTCAGCATATATCACAACAATAAACTATAGTGGGAATACTTGTGACAAACAACAAACAACACCAATATGATTTGGTTGAATATGCAAACAATGCAACATTGATGCGACCTTTGAGTGAGATTGTTCTCCAACTAAAGGTGTGGCATCCTTTGACCTTTGAAATCAAAGGGATTTTGTTCTTTGATGTTAGATATATCTGTGTTTTCATCATTAGAACCACATACTCAAACACAAGTGCTCAAAACAAATTTTGAAGGAAATTTGGTTAAGTGTAGAAGATGAACCTAGATTAAAACATTATCTTTTTTATCCTCAAAAAATAGATAGTTTGGCCACCATGCACACCACAACTTCAAATTTGAACAATGATCATGGGTGGGAAGGATTTCACTTCACCATACTACTCGATACAATACAACATGTGCTAGAAAGTTAGGAGAGAAACAAAAACATAGGAAGAAATATCAGGGAGTGAGGATCAACCATAATATAAGACTCAATAAAAGGGTGAGGCATTGGGGTTCAAGCAATTGGCATGAAAGGATGGAGAAATCTAACAAATACAATGGTGAGGTGGGTGACAGACAAAAAACATGACAAGATAGACACTCCAATAGGAAGAAACAAAGAGTGGAGTTGGAAAAAAGACATACTCAAGAAGGGAAAACACACAATAGATGGAAACGATGTAAGAGAAGTACATACCTTAATGCATATACTTAGATTGACCGGAAAATGGGACATGATAGGGTGTCTAATGGTAAACGTAGCCTTATTCATAGGTTGTTATTTAAAAAGTTTTCTAGTAAGATTATGAAAGGCAACTCCTTGTTAGGTTAGAAAACCAATAATAAAGTAGAATGGAAGGCGGTCATTGTTGAGCTTACTTAAACATGTCAAAAGGTTGTAAAAGGTTGCTAATGGAAGGAGATTTAGTGAATGTGATTAAAGGTTTACAAAAAAAGGTATTATCTAAATTGAAAACTCTATGGGCTAGTAAAAGGTTATTTTCCATTGCAAGAATTTTGAATCCATTTCCCTCTCATTGTTACCTTGAGTGTGATAGGTAAATAAAGAGATACCACTATAACATTCATTACTCATTGTCATTCATAATCCTCATGATTGATTTTCTCAAAGGTGCAAGGTGGTTTTATTGGGCTTGCATCCCAAGATTTACTTCAATGGAGGTGTAATGTAAGGTCACTTTTGACATGTGTGAAGCTTGTTATCATTGGCTTGCCACCTTTTTTTCATGCAACAACTATTTTATAGGGTTTTCATAGTGGCTTTTGATTTTAGGGTGGGTTGTTTGTGAAGTTGTGTTTTTTTTAGGTTGATGGGCGGGCCATCTATTGCACAATGTTTTCTTTAGACATTATGACTTGTCAAAAGGTAGTTAATGGTAGCAAGTATCCTTTGCAACGAGATCGTGTTGTAGACCATAGGCTTTGAACAATCTTCTATTGTCCTAATGCATTTTTTTCAAATTTGCTTGAGTATATTAGGTGAAGAGGGTTTAGCAAATAATAGATCCCATTGGTCCCACAAAATGCTTGTTATACATTTTATTGAGAAGTTTGCTTAGGTAGTTCCATTAAAGGGGGTGAGGAGTTGGTTGGGGATTCTATTTCTCCCTAAGCATGCACTTATGGCCACTAGGGTGGAAGAAGATGCAAAAGATTCAACTGATAAAGTTGGTTTACAAAATGTGAGGGCTCTAACATGGATGGTTTGAACTAGTTGCAATGAAGATTAAATTGCATGAGGTAAACATGGAAATTTATACTCTAATCACCTTCTAAGATTTGCATTTTGTTTTTAAGTTCTTGCTTGTTTCATAGAAGTAACTAGTGTTTACACCCTTTCTCAATTGTTAGGGAGTAATTTGCAAAGAGATTCTAAAAGGTTTGAAATCATTAATGAGATTAATTTTGAGGGTTTAGGTCTTCTTGCTGGTCACAATGAAATCAAGCTTAAATATGTGGTAATGAATGTCCATGATTAGAGAATTCAAATATTTGATAAGGTTAACGAAGGAAAAGATAAACTAGTGTTAATTGTTGGAGAGTGTATGTATATATGTATATATAAACTCGATTTTTTAATGCTAATTCTCTTAACCTTCTAGCGGGTTGTTCATGAAGGCCATTTTGCTTGTCTTCTACTTAAAACTTTGTAACTTTTGCTTGCTTTTGAGTTGGGGCCCTTATAGAACCCCATATATATACATACACACTAATTGAAATGTGGTTAAAAATGATTATGTAAGAATTGTAAATAGGTGCTAAAATAATAATGAGCATAGGACTTACTGTACAAACATGCATATTTAGATACCGCTTGAATGCGACAAGGTTGTATCCTCGGCATACCCAAATACACAGCTTTTTAAAATACATATCTGAACCATATTTGACATTTTGTCCCAAATTGCTTTAAAAATATAAAGGCAACCAAAGAATTCTGATTATAATATTAATAAAAACCTAATGATGGTTTTCACAATTGGATGACAGGCCAGAAATGATTCACTAAGAATCTTGACAAGGTGCTACAATAATGATTATCATTGGATTTGTGAAGTATTGAAGAAGTACAATGCTTTTTCAAATGGTTACTGCAAACGATTAATTTAAGGTCTCCCAAAGGGATATAGAATCTATGATTACATATCATATAAATGAAATCCAAGATGGATGCAGATTGATTGTATCTTGTATCTCAAGTGTTTCTGTTTAAAACGAAGGCATGAGATTTCAAGGGGCAAATGAGGTGGACAGGCTACAAGCAATGCAATACTTAAATGTCAAGATTAGTAAGTTGATCATGATATGGCAGCAACCTAGGCAGCCCATCTGTCCTTACCAAATTCACATCAACAATTCGAGGAAAATAAGCAGCACGGGAAGGAATATAAAATCCACCCCATGTTGGTCGAATATGGTTTAAGTCCAATTCAAATATTATTCGACTATGAACTAAATTTGTGTATCGTCTTCCTTTTCAAGGAAGCCTGGCGCCAGTTCTCAATTGCCTTCTGTGTTGATGATCGTGCCTCAGCTATTTCATGATTTGAGTACTTGTGTTCAACGACGCCAAGAGGACCGGGTTGCAGAACATCGATTACAATCTCCATATCTCGCTCCAATCGCCTAACAAAATGTTGAAAAAATGGTTACTCCAATCAAATCAATTATGTAACAACATGGAAAAAACAAATCATGAAATGTGTTAAAACCTAGCAAAATGATAATTATATATGGAGAAAATAAATGAGCAGTGTTTAGCTCTTCCCATTATTAAATGACGCATCTTGTTTTCTGAGACTAATTACAGAAATGAACGACAGTGGAACATAAACAGGAATATGTTAATTCAAATGCATAAAAAGCATGGGACTCAATAATGGTTGTAAGAAGTAGCCAATGTGCAATGGCCAATGAATAAAGTTCTCAATTACGTGGTGGCATATCCTTGCATTGTTCGCAGATTTTTAGTATCAAAAGATTGTAGCAAGCTTACTAATCAATTACCAGCACTACACCAAGGCATTCATTTCGTAAAGAAAAACAAACCTATAATCTTTGGCTAAATATAAATCAGTTATTAAATGAGCTGATCAAGAAGCCACAAAAATATATAAAACATAAGCTATTGTTTCCAACAATGCAGGCTGTTAAATTTTCATAACAAATATAATTGCTCTCAATTGAAAATGGGTAAAATCAACACAAACCCAACAATTGCATGATAAGCTCAAAAGGACCCTATTATGTAGACCTGATCAACTTCAAAACTTGGACAAAAAGGCATTGAAAATCCATGGTTTTCATGACGATAGATGCTGGAAACAAGATTCTGCACATGCAAGTTACCTTGTTGGTTACAATTTACATGTTGGAATAACTTGTCAAGCAAATCGTTATGCACAAACTTCTTGAAGACCTAAAGTTTTCTTGCTAGACTATTCCTGCAGTTAATCCCCTAACTTGACGAGCTTCAAGTAGAACAGAGGCACTCAAAACTAGTACAGTGTCAACGTGAGATCTACTCTCCATGTTTAATATTGAGATATGCAAATGTCCAGAAGGCGACTGAAGCTAGAAAATCGAAAGCATTTTGTATGTACTCGCCTTTTCTCCACGTCAAGGGCCTTTCTAGCACTACTAACCTGCAAAAGGTTGATTGGTGACAGATTTGCAGCACTAGTTTTGTCTTTGCCCTGGGCAATTAGTCAACCTGGATGTTAAAGAGTGACTCTAGAGTAAAACATCTTCCTACTAGGAATATCCAACCTAACCTCCTTGGCCCAGGACATTCTACCATTGAAATCCTTACATCTTATACTGATTTTTTTGAGGTGGTAGGTAGTGGCATCTCTTTTACACCAAGTATTGACGAGTGACAAATGTGGTCTCTAGCCATGCTCCATTCCAATCTCTATCGACTCCTCCTCTGGAGAGTTTCTCTTCTACATGCTTCTTTGAATTTAAAAGCAATTGAACTAGTGTTAGGGCTACCCAACTCGGTATTGATCAGAAGAAAAGTTTTAAGTTATGGTACTTTTGTTTGTAAAACTTGTTTTATGATTTATCATATGTAGATTTATTCTTGACTCCAGTTGACCTATTTTGGTGTCGACTTTTGTGGTCCTTATGATCCAAGAGGTGCTACTTGCTAGCCTGTTGATGTGTTTGTAATAGGACTTAGGTTATAATAATAGTTATTCCCATATGTGTAAGAGTTAGTGTTAGTGTCAGTAATATGTTACCTTTTTTTTGTTTGTAATGGGTATCAGGAAGGTGGTTGTCAGGTGGTAGAGAAATGGAGTTGAAAACAATGGCTTTATAAGCCATATTTCTAATCAATCTATTATCCCATGAAGTTAATATAGCGCTCTATTTAGTGCATTCATGGTGTAATTGTGTTCCTGTGTGCTCTCTGGTTTCTCTAAGTTGTATCAGAGCCACAGAAGGATGGAAAGATGTTAAAGCAGTAGATTTTTCTTTTTCTTTTCCGTTATAAGGCATTGCTGTTACTTTGATCAGCAAGCGGAGGAATGTGCTTTCACATACAATCTGCAGTAGGTTCATTCAGCGCCAGGGCCATTAAGGTTTTCCATTAATCTGTGGTTTTCTTCATCAGTAAAAGCAATTTATGTGGTTATAGACAAGCAAAGATTTAGTTTACTACAATCTCAAGCCTCTTAGACTTCGATCCCATGCCTCCTCCTGAATGGTGAATAGAGCTCCAAAGTGTAAGTGGTTGACTTAAATGGCAGAGCCTATAGATAAGTGAAGAGTTGAACATTTCTTTGTTATCAATCTGACTTTAACATGTGGGTTAAAAGAGCAGTGGTTCTGAGTTTTTCGCTTTTAATTGGCTGGGTTGATCCCAGCACTCATTTGAAATTAAGAGCTATTTTTAACAGACGCAGTTTCCATTCATTGATGCACACATGTGGCGTTTCCATTATATGTGCTTCATTTAAATGACAGATCCTGGAGACGGATTAAGTATTCAATGTTCTTTGTGATCAATCTGACTCTAACATGTAGATTAAAGGAGAAGTGGTTCTGAGTTTTCTTTTCACTGGCCGGGCTAATCCCCTCAGTCATTTGAAATTAGTTCTTTTTATAAAGATGCAGTTTCCATTCATTGACGCACATATGTAGCATTTTTAGTGGCTGAGGCAAGAGTTGATCAGTTTGCAAGTTTCCTATTTTCTCTACATTTGGTTGGGCAATTTCGTTCAGGTATAGTACTGGAATAGCATTTTTTTTTAAATATTTGGTATGATATAACTTCTTGGCTGTGCTTTTGACTGAAGATTCTGAACAGCATTTGAGAAATGATTTTTACAAAATTTTAAGGCTACCGCACATTATCAAATATTTTTAAGTGGATCATGACTTTTAGGCACAATTTCCAGCACAAAGGTTCACTGCATACATCATTTTTTCCATTGAAGTTTGTTAGCTGCCTGAGCATATTGGTTGCTTGTTTTGCTGACCATACAATGTACAACTTGTCAGGGAAAGAACGTGGCTTTGGTCTGATTGTGGACAAAGAGAAGCGCTAATGTTTTTCATGAATTAATATAGGTGCCATAAGTGTGAGCTGAGTAGCTGTTTTATACTTAAGATTTATTCGGCTCCTTGAAAAACTGCAAGTTTCTTGTCTCAAAATACAACATGATACATAGAAGAATCAGTGATAATTTGATAAATGTTTCAGATATTGCAATACGTCATGAGTTGAAATCCTATCTCTCTCATTTATATGATACATGCAAAACAAGCCGAAATAAGGAGTTCTTATTGTATTTGGAGACAAGAACTCTATTGTACAAGATGGATTTTTAGTTGAAACCAACATCTTCAAACATTAAAATATTCATTTTTGACATCTCATCCAGTGCCTGCATTGTCACAATTTTAGGAGATCCTCAGGCTCTCTCTAGCTGCTAGAGCCTAGGAAGAAAACTGAAAAAGAGGAGCTTGGAGGACCTGCTGGAAGGATGAAGGATCGTTCTCATCTATAGATAGCCTCTCGCTTCGAGATTGGGCATATTGATTGAGAGACAGGTCTGGTAAGAGATGTTTTTCTTATTTTCAACATGTTTGGTTTTTAGTTCCATGTTTCATTGCAGTGTGGTGTTCAGTATTAGCAACGTTGTGCTCAATTTTGGTTTCAGATTTTTTGACCATTGATGTGGAGTAGGATTCTGACAAGTATTAAAGCCATCTTGTTTAGTAGGTCTTCAAGATTAGTCTGTGAGTGGTGTTTTCTTAACTTAATAAGTTATCTATATGTTGTAATAAGAGTAATCCACAACGGATGTTGGTCATTTTAGTTGTGCAATGACTACCTTGCTCATGCTACACTATGGTCAAAGACATATTGAATGATGTAGTTTGGTGTGATCATGTCAGTGCCTCTAGATGTGCAACTTGAAAAGAGTTACTCGCTGTCAGAGTGTGGAGCAAAGAGTCAGGCATCCAAAGAGTCAGGCATCCGGAGACATGTGAAGATGTCAAAACTAATTGATCAGTACCATAAGATAAAGGACCGGGTTGCAAAATGTCAGGGGTGGGTGGTTGATCCAATTCACAGATGCTCCAAACCATCAGGATTTACCTCTTTTGGATCAAGGGGAGGTTTGTTGGCATTTGTGATCCTTATGATCCAAAAGTCGTTAGCATGTTGTATGTGTTTGTGTGTTAGGACTTAGGTTATAATAATAACCTAATATTCCTATATGTGTTAGAGTTATTAATATGTTATTTATTTTTGTTTGAAATGGGTAGATAGGAAGGTGGCTGTCAGGTGGTTGAGAAATGGAGTTGAAGACAATGGCTTTATAAGCCATATTTAGAATCAATCTATTATCCCGTGAAGTTAATATAGTGCTCTCTTTTAGTGCATTCATGGTGTAATTGTGTTCCTATGTGCTCTAGTTTCTATTTGGTCACTAATTGTTGTTAATAATTCTCATGAAAGCTTTGAATGTTGATGGGATGGACTCGATTTGGACAGTGATTGTGTCATTAAATAAAGGAATGTAACTGTTGCAGCAAAGTAGGTAGCCAAAGGCAAAAATAAAAATAATTGACCTACAATTAGAACACTGCCTCATAGTGGAATGGATGAATCAATAAAGGACAATAGCTCTTATGATGCAGGGTGTTCCTTTGTCACGGCATGTAAAATATATTAATAAGACAGAAAATTGGGTATCAGTGATGAGATCAGTGCAATGTCCTCATACATTGATAGTTTGACCAGCTCATGTAGAAACAGTTGCAAAGTAACACTGAAACATTAGGAATCCTCCAATCAAAAGAAATGTCATATGTGCCTTGTGCTTGAGATGCCATTTAACTTATAAAAGTTTGCCATGCATTTCATTCACTCAATTTTTTATTTCGGGATTTTGAAAAACTATATCTTGCAGCTGCATGCACGTTTGACAGGGATCCCTGCCTGAATAAAAAATGGTACTGTTGACAATTTGTCTATGGAAAAACATTTTTATTAAAGGCATTGTTTTTAATGGTTAAAAGGATATTTTATGAAGGAAAAAAGGGGTTTTCATAAATGTTAATACTCATTAAAGAGTAAAGAGTAACATTTTTTCTTAGGTGCCATGTATAGGATGAAGAAGAAAAAGTCAAGTTGAATGTTACTTCGTTCACCATGTTTCATTTTGAGTGCCAAGTTGAGATGAGAGAGAAAACAATAATGTTTTTCGCCTTTTGCTTCCTTCACTCACACAGTGGGAACCTAGGGTTTTCTATTGTGCATCGATGGTGTTGAAAAGGTCAGGTCTGGTTTCACCCACGTTTCAAGCCCAAGCAGCAAGATATGGCAAGCAACCAAGAAGTTAAGGCCCTGGTTTCATTTACTATCTGTCCAAGTTGCAGCAGAGGATGGAAGATCTGGTGTGATGCATGCAAAATGGAGGATTTCCAGGTGCTACAACAGATTATTTCCACGTATTGGACATCTTCAGAAAGTAAAAATCCATGTGGCTGCCTTCTACACTCTGACAGGTATGTTTCTTGTGGAGATATGGAAGGAATTTGTTGGTATGCATAGGTGTAGGGGTTCCATTTTGAAAAAATACATCCTCATTCAATATATTGAAGCCTAGGTTTGTTTTAAGACTGTTAAAACATTACATATGATCCCATTCTATCATTCACTTCTGGTATCTTTAAGGAATGATATCAATCCCGAGTATACCATTCATGCACAGTTAAGGATTTTCCCATCATAATACAGTCTTAAGGGGAATGAGAGTGGATATAGATAGGGCAGTATATTGGACCACGAACCTGCTAGCCGAGCCTTCCAATATTAGGCAGTCATCCTTATAGAATGTAGGCAAGTTTAAACTTGTGGCAGCAATTCACATGAAAGAAACAGTTAAAACACTGTTAGTGATAGGGTAATGAATTGACTGATTGAGGTAGGCAGAGTATAAAGGGGAGGCTTTTTAGATGAGTTCTCTAAAGGTCTAACATGCCAAGCAAAGGGCAATGGTTTAGAAGACATATAGAGAAGTATCACAGTTGTAAAGAACAGTCCATCCATAACAAGGTTGACAGTCCTATTAATGACAGCCTAAGCATTCATGACAGTCACTTAGTTTGTTGTCTGTGAAGAACATCCACCCACTGTCCATTTAGACTATAGTTATGAAGAGCAGCTGGAAAACTACACACCTGTAGGTAGTGATAGTAGTGTTACATGGAGCTATTGTGAATTACAATAACACTCATGACAATCATCATGCATCAGCATAATAGTATTTGCAGTGTTGAAGTGCCAATAGGGTCCAAAGGACTATGAAATCAAGCTTTTGTGTGAGCAACACCTGAGTGGTCTACAATTGAATAGCAAGGATAGAATGTCATAAGTAATGTATGAGCAGCCTAAGGGAAATAAGGACAGTCGTACAGCAGTCAAGGTTTCAAAAACCTTTGGAATGACAAAGTGATAGTCATTAGGTGGACATTGCAAAACAGTGACAGTGGGTAAATGGCAAGGGTTTCTAGGTACAAAGGACAGTCCTATGTTCAAAAGGACAGATAGATGACTGTCATAGAGAGCAGATTATGCACTAGAAAGGATAGCTTTCACCAATGTTTCAAGACTCCAGATGGGACAGTGTCTCTGGAGGGTTTCTATGATAATGAGGAGTGCAATATTATATGACAGTAAAGAGGGCTATCAGGACTATTAAAAGATCCAAGTAAGACTATCATTCCTTCAAAGCGTCAAACATTTGAGTGAAACCTACAAACCCTTGGGCTGTATTGTCAAAAGATGAAGCACAGTTTAGAGAGGTGGATAATCCTAAATGAATGGGTTATGATAGTGTTACAGAGAAGCTTGCCTATTAGTTGTTTCAAGTGCAGGACAATCATAGCCATTAGCATTGAGAAGATATGTTTAGGGTAGTTGCAGGTGAACCCTATGATCAAGGATTTGCACGCAATGAATAAGGCACAGTTGTGGAAAAGAGGCCAACAAGATGAAAACATATAGAGGTGTTCATAGCAGGTCTTGGAAGCAACGAGTGGTTTGTCAACCTTGTCAAGTATTTTTGGGATGAAATTTGTATGACAAGGCAACCTACATGCCTGTCATAACAGTAGCGTTGACAAGTTAGAATACATGACCAAAACACAATAGCAATCCACTCCTCAATGAATCAAGGTAATGATGACAGTATTGACTGTGGAAATACACAACAGTGCTAGAAGGAACTTGCATGATAGTCCATGAAAGGATATTCACAGTCTAAAATTTATAAATATGACAGAGGCAAGAAAGTGGCTAGTGCTCATTCATTGGTCAAACTCAACAGAGCTTAGATAATGCAAAGGTTATTGTGGTGATTGAGGTGTTGCATTCAGGAAAAGCGGGGAAATGGAATGAAGATTCCTCATAGTGATAGTATGGTATTGATTTTCATTAACAAGAAGATAGATATCATAGAGGAAAAGTTGCAGGTCAAAGATCATGGGGAGAACTGTCAAATGAGAGGCAGGCCTGTAGAATGAAGAGAACAGTGGAAAGGCTTTTAGACAACCCTATATCCAAAGTCATGAGACTGTCATGGTCTAGAAGACAGTCAAGCAAAGGATTTGTGCATGTTTTTAAAGTTTTTAAAGGCCAAATGACAGTTATTTACAGGGTGATTGTGACGGTGTTGTTAATCTCAAGGTATGTGCTCAATAACTGTGGAATGTATGGTAGTGTTTTGTGAATGAGTTAAGTTAAGAGCAGCCTAATAAAGGGGCAGAGATTAATAATGGACAATGGTCTGAGCTGCTGCTTGTAAGGAGATCACAAATAATAGTGATTCACTGTGGTGTGATAGCTTTTGAAGAAGGAAGGGTTACAAATTCCATGCAACTCGACTGCATCAATCTATGGCTCTAGGATCTGGATCATGAAGAAAATGGAGTGTGGAGGACTGTGTAGGTGCAGTCATGTGAAAAAGGGAAAGAGCAAGATTACAAACCTTAGTATAATGAGCTGCTCTAAACTACAGAGTATGATAATCTTAAAGTAAATAAGAGATTTCTACAGGGCAGTAAAAGATGCAAAGCTTGGTGGTCATATAAACAGTCATATGGCAGTCAGGGGTTTCAAAACCTCTAAAATGACAAACATATGACAGTTAGCAGATATAAGATGCAAATCAGTCTGAGCAACTTCATTGATGATGCCACTGAGTTGTTTGGGGTAACATCAGGGCATGATGCGATGCTCTTTAAGTATTTGACCCTGGAAGAGTTAATGTTCAGGCAAAGGCCTACATTGTATTGGAGGCATAGGGTGGCAGCATTTTATAACAGTCATGACAGCAACAATATGCACAATCAGCAAGAAGAATGTAGATAATCTTAGCAAATGTCTGCAGACGGTTACTAGAAGAAACCAGAAGAAAGCATAGAAGTTAATGTAAAAGACTATAGGGGAATGATTGTTCATCTTCTAGAATCAACGGGCATGGAAGTTGGTGATTGAAATGACAGTGATCAGAACTTTTCAGGGTAAAGGATAATGGGACAGAATACTAATGTTGAAAATATGATGGAAAATCCACATATAAGCTGGGATCATGGTTACCCCAACCACATGGGACAGAGTATACATGGCAGACAAAGAACAAAGGGCAGTCCTCATGAAAATAGTGTTTTGTCTATGGCAGGGGTAATGATTTACCTATTTTAGCATGTCAGTCACTTAGAAGTTAACAGTTGAAAAAACTTTAAAAAGAGCATTAGCACAATACCATGAAGGTTGAGAACATGTGTCTTTGTTTTGACCTTGAAGATCTCCCACGCCTAGGAAAGAATATTTTGACAGTTTCAAACCTTTTTCCCACATGTTCTAGTAGGTTTGGATAAGTATTCAGCAGTTTGAACAGTTGGACAATCTTAATGAGTAGTTGGAGCTTTTGAAGGGGCAGTTTTAAGGAGTTGAGGACAGTTGCAGGTATATAGGGTGCAGTTTGGTGACTTGGATAGAAGTGGAGAGCATCAAGGAGGTAGTTTGGAACAAGAATGGATAGCTGCAGGTATTTAGAGAGGTTGTGAGCAGATTTAGGAGCTTTTCCAGCAGTCAAGGAGGGTTAAAACCTTTTCCAGCGACCAAGAGGAAGTCAAAGAGTCAGCAGTCATAAATGAGTCCCTTAATTATCATTAGATACTATCCTACATTCTCTTCAACATAGGATAGTAAAAAAGAAACCAAGTCTCATTTTGTAGGCAGTTCTTTCACTTTTGAAAAGGCATTGTAAGCTGCAGAAAGCTTATTTTCTCTCCTTTCGTGACTGTAACTCTGATTTTCAGTTTTCAGACTGAAAACAAGCAATGTAATTTCATGTTTTCAAGCAATTAGAGCATATTTCAAGCATGTATCGTTGTAAAGACACCTTTCAGCAATAAAAATATCAGTTTTCTTCTTTCAAGGACTTGTTAATATTGTGTGCAACTGGTAATTGATGCTATTTTTGTGATTTTATGCATGAATCCTTGAATATGTCTTATTTTGGCACCTTTGAACAAGAAAAGCATAATTTGTGTAGGTTATAGTCTGTGTTTAGGTGAAAAATAGCTTCTATTTGTGAAGAACACTTCATTTTCTTCCTTGGACTGAAAATCATCCAACTTCTTTATGAAACACTAATACATGAGTATGTTTAAGTTGAGTTGCGTAGAAATAACTAAGTTATTGGTTTTTGTGTGTTAAGACAACAGACTAAAGCCTGAGCAAGCATTTTTTGGTGCATCACCTCACATAGTTAGATTTCAGTTTCATGCCATCTTTCTACTCTTTTCCTTAGTAAAGCATTAGCTTAGTTTAAGTGATTAAACCTGTTAGAATTGGCTATGGATGCCAAGATCTTGAGACCAAATGGAAAGCACAAAAGAGAGAATATGATATGACAAGAATAAACTGTATTCAATGTCAATGATATGAGATGATTTGAGATGATTACAAATGCGAGAAATCCCTTGGTTATATAGCCAAGGTGAGATGCAAGATGTCATAGGATTATGACAAGTGTCTTAATCATATGACATGAGACAACTAATCATACTTACCTAGGTTCACATGTAGTAGTTGTCAAAGGATAAGATAACAACTAATGACAACTAACACCTTCTAGAGAGATTCCTTCCTAGGACCTAAGTAAACTTAACTAAGGTGTAATCATGACCTAAGACAAGGTACAACACTTTTAATTACACCAACACCCCCCCCTTAAGTGCAACTTAGGGAGTAGCAAATTATTATGCAAATAACACAAAGATGCAAGAATGGGTCCTGACTACTAGGCCATGTTAGGTACCCATGTACATATGCAATGCAGTCTCTCACAAATAGAGAAAAGGAGAAAACCCAGTGGGACAAAACTCCTCCCCAAAAGAGAGATGAAATACAAAAATAAATGCTCTCAATGATGCATGAGAAGGTAAAAACCCCATGTGAGGAAAAAGACCCCCCCATAAGAGAGAAGAAGAAGAGAGACAAGGCATCCCCCCCTCAATGTTGAGTCTCTTGCAATGATGGTAGAAGCTCGACATTGAATGCTGAAGATGATCCAATTCGCCAAACAACATTCCTCCCCTTAGGAAGAAACAAAACCATGGATGTATGCAGGATGTCACGAATATGAATGATGTGTGATGATGTCTTGGAAGTATGCTCAAGTGTCTCCATGTCGATGCCGAAAGCTGACACACTCCAAACAGGCGTTCTAGGCCACACTGCTAAAGAGGACAATCCAACATCTAGTAGAGATGAATGTAGAGCACTATCCAAAGACAATGATATCCCCTCTGAAGACAAAGAAGCCTCCTCCAAATGTTGTCCAAAAGTATCCACAGTCACGTCAATTTGCGAAGAATGATCATGTAGAGAATGAACAAGAGGGTCAAGGTGTTCCCTCACAACAACTGAAGAAGGTTCTTCTCCATCAAAGAGAAGATGAATGTCATCAATAGTGTCGTCCAAATCTGCAATATGAAACTCCACAAACAAGTCTGAAATACTTGTCAAGAAGCCATCCAAAGTAGCCATATCTGGAAGACTGTGTATGTCCTGCTGCACTGAATCACAAGGAACCCAAACTGTGGAATCACAAGCTTCATCAACTGCAACAATAGATGGAGGAGATGAAATGCATGGCTCAAGTACTAGATCTGATGTGAGAATTCCCAAGTTCAAGAAGCCAAATGTCTCCTCTGAATCGTGGTTCTAATCAATAGCCATAGGAACAATGTCACCATCAGAAGCAAACTGTGCAAAGGTATACAATCGAGATGAATGATCAACCACCCCAGTAGCAATGATCTCTCGAGTCTCCAAGTCTCGAATGATGACAGAATCAAGTGTGAACTCCACAGTTCTCCCATCTCCACCATGTGTAATCTGATATATGGAAAGAAGATTGTTCGTCAAATGAGGAACACACAAGACATCCTGAAAAGTGTTGTCCCCAAAACTAATAGATCCCTTCCCTGTTACACTCATATATGTATTGTTTCCCATCAAGATAGGAGACATAGTACAAGGCTGAAATGAAGAGAAGATAGTCTGTGAAGATGCCATATGATGAGATGCTCCTGATTCTAGAAGCCATCTCCCTGATCCTGGACCTGAAAGAGCACAAAGAGCTTGTCCTTTATATCCCGATGTTTGACCTTTGTCCTTTATAGAATGTTTTGAAGTAGAAGGAGAAGAAGATTCAAACATTCTAGAAGGCAAATCAATGTGGTTCTTTTTGAGAAGATGTTTCAACTCATCAATGTCCTTGAAACAATAATGTTCTTCATGTCCATCCTTCTTGCAATATGCACAAAAAGGCCTCTCCTTCTTAGATGATTCTCCTGATGAGGATGAGGATTCTAATTCTTTATGTGGCTTGTTCTTTTTCTTCTTTTGCTTCTTATCAAGATTCCCTGATTCTATCTGTCCCTTAGACTCACTTGTCAACAATGCTTGTGACTTGGAAGACTTGATTAGACCCATGTTTATTAACTTAGCTTCCTCTTGGATTAGGAGATTTGCAAAGTCATCAAACTTAGGATCAACATATGATGCTCTCATAGAAAGTCGATGGGTATGAAAGCCAGAAACAAACACTGAATACTTAGGACCAAGCTTGGATAACACATTCAAAATCAATTGTAAATCCTCTTTTTCAATGTTACATTCTTTCAATTGTGTTCTTAATTGCTTGATTTTGGAGATGTAGTCTTGGATGTGGTCAAAACTTTTAGAATCAAGATTCATCAAATCATTATCAATCTAATAACCCCTAATCTTATCTGTTTTACCATACAATTTTTCAAAAGTCTCCCATGCCTCTTTAGGTGTATTGCATGATTCAATATGAAATTGCAAATCAAATGAGACTAATGAACATATGCATCCAAGTGTTTTCTCAAGATCAATCTCCCACCTTGCCAATTCTTTAGCATCAGTAGGTTTTTGAATTGTGTCATTTAGATGACCTATTAGACCTTTCATCATAAGATAGTTCCATACTAATTTTTTCCATGTAGCATAGTTATGTGGAGTTAGGAGTTCAATTTGAGATTTCCCCATTGCAAGAACACAAACCAAGCAAAAGAATGCAAGCAATCACTGCAAGATTACCCCCCCAAGCAATATCTAATTTGACACTTTATATTTAGTGTGTTTACAGTTGCCACTTGCCAAAACAGCGAAGTGGTCTTTGATTTTGGTACATGCAATTGCCAAAATAGGCCACAGAATCAAGTACAATTTTTGGTACAAAATGAGATAAATCTGATCATACCATTGAGAAGTACACGAAAAAACATGCACTTTGAAAAAAATTGTACCCAAAAATGTTATCATAGGGGCAAGATATGAGCTCCTGAAGTTCCCAAAATGAGGACGAAACAGCAACACCTGTAAAAATCTGCAATTTATGGAAAAACCAGACACCAAAACCAGAAACTGATTGCACCACTGTGAAGAGTGAGAAAAATTAGCTCAAATAAAAAAAATTGCTCGAAAACAGGAGTCAAAATGAGCAAGATATGAAGCTTCAAAGTTTGCCTTTGAAAACCAAAATGCAAATGGTGAGGGGGGCAAAATCTTTTTAGAAACTGATGATGTCGTGCTGACGTAGGATGATGTCAACAAAACCCTCGATTAAATTTGATGGTTGAACGAGCGTCAAAATAATATTCCCTCCCTGGCGGAATATTCTTTCAAATTGCCGGCTATCAGAATATTCTTGTGACGGAATCTTTTCCCAATGTCAGAATATTCCCAACCGCTGATCTGACTTTGACGCAGTCTTCAGGTTGCGAAATCGATGTGACCACCAACCTTTTTTCACTGCCTGCCAATTTTTTATATTGTTGCTGCTGGATATTTGAAATGTCTGCTAGTGATTGAAATGCCAGCAGCTTCGGCCGGTTCAAAATTGTGAACGCTGGTAGATGAACATTGTTGGCTATTTTCATAAAGCGCCCACCGGTAGAGAGACCTCCATGTGGCGGACTTGTAGCGGTTGGTACTTGCGACAGGTACGATTCTACAGGGTACGTCTGCAGTATCATTGTCTGTAGAAAAATCTTTTTGTTTTGATTTTTAAAAAACCTTTACAATATGAAAAATAAAAACAGCAAAATTTTTGATAAAATTTGAAACTTTTTTTTTTTTTGCAAAAAATATAATAATTTTTTTTTTGAAATAAATCGTACTGGCATAATTATGACGACTTGGAGGGTTGTACTACTCTTTAGGAAAAAATTTTTTGCCTCACCAGACAACTGCTCCAATTTGGACGACTTGACAGTCGATCTTAGGGTTTTTGGCCCTTCTGGACGTGATGGCAAATTCGGATTTGACCCAAAATGCTCCAAAATTGCAGCTACCTTCTAAATCTAGCAACCACACTTCAGCTTCAAACCCTCATAGATTTGGCCTCGTATGTCTGATTTGGACGAAACAAAAGGAAAAATCGACTTTCTTGAACTTCCTGGACACAATGGTGAGCTTAGATTTGCACCAACAAGCTCTGATTTGAACCTGCAACAAAGAGCCAAAAATGGAACACCCCCAAATCTGGTATCTCTTTTCAGAAAAAAACTCTCCAATGGCACCCAACCCACTCTGATACCATGTTAGAATTGGCTATGGATGCCAAGATCTTGAGACCAAATGGAAAGCACAAAAGAGAGAGGATATGATATGACAAGAATAAACTGTATTCAATGTCAATGATATGAGATGATTTGAGATGATTACAAATGAGAGAAACCCTTGGTTATATAGCCAAGGTGAGATGCAAGATGTCATAGGATTATGACAAGTGTCTTAATCATATGACATGAGACAACTAATCACACTTACCTAGGTTCACATGAAGTAGTTGTCAAAGGATAAGATAACAACTAATGACAACTAACACCTTCTAGAAAGATTCCTTCCTAGGACCTAAGTAAACTTAACTAAGGTGTAATCATGACCTAGGCCAAGGTACAACACTTTTAATTACACCAACAAAACCAAAGGGAACCAGCCCTCTCTGGAGGTTCTTTTTTGTCATAGGTGACCCACAAACCTGGAAGAGATCCAATATTTCACCAGTAGATTGAGTTTTACAACTCAGCAAGGGTGCACTTCTAAGTGATAATAGGTACATCTGGCCAATTGAACTCCACATTTAAGATTATAATAAAATCCTTATTCTATGCTTTTAGCAATGACTCTTAAGAAGTTCTTTGCACTCAATGTTTCTGATTGGTTCTAGCTTCCAAGGCAATTGATAGTTTATTTTCTATGGGTTGTAATCTATTAAATATAAACTAAGCACAATTTAGTCCATCAAAAGGGGAAGGTATTTTGACAAATTGCTTCCATACAAATTTTTAATTTCATATGTGCTTTACAAACATTCAGTTCCAAAATAGTTGATATAAGATGAGATCAATGCAAAATAAATAAATGCATGTCTCCTGCAAATGATTTTTTTGGCAGTAATGAGGTGTTGGTGAAGGCATTTCTATCTACTTTGTGCAGTGCAGCTAGGTACTTCCTGAACAAGCACTTTTTCCTGTCCAACCAAGGCTCATTGTTGTGTTGCCTTGTTCTGCTTCATTCTGTTTTTGTCTATAAAGTCTAAACAGCTTCATATGTAGAAGGATGGTTTCTGCATCTTATTCGGGTATCACATTCTTTCCTTCATTTTCATAGAAACTAATTTTGCTTCCCTTGTTTGAAGAGACTGCCATTTTAATCCCCAAGCATGCTTTTCTTTAGAGTTTTCTATTAAAAACACCTCTTTTCATGCTTCGGGTTCTTGCAGAGTGTGCCTACGTTTACGAAATCTTGTCGCCCTTTGAAACTTACAAGAGTATGGCAATGGATTAAACTTTGTAATAAGCCTTCCTTTAAAAAATATGTTCTGCATGGAGAGAAAATGTTACCAACAACTTTATATTGTTTGCTTTGTATGCTTCCAGGTATGAGTTCAAGTGACATTGCAAATGTTGCATTCGTCAACATCAACAAGTTTTGGGATCACATCATTGACTCCTTTCATTGGAAAAATAAGTTAACTGCTTTGGTTTTCTAATCACAATATAAATTTTGTATGCCTTACCACTTTATTCACTCTTTACAAGTCATATTTTCTTCCAAATGTTCTTTATTGTTGACCCATCTATCCATCAGGTAGGACTGCAACATGGCCTTCAAATTTCATGCCCATCGACTTGACAACAAATCCAGCTGATGGCTGCTTCACATATGAGAATAATTTCATCTACTCTTCCTCTCCTTCCTTTTGCTCCCTCTGTCAAAAACTGCACTCAATTCCTCTTTGTATACCTGGTACATGCACCCCCAATACCAACAGAGTTAGAAAAGAAATGGAAAAAATAAATGTACAGTCTACATACCATAATGCCATCCACCCTCTTCATTGTAAGGGTTCTGGACCAAACTCTTTTGCAGCTTTGTTGAAGACAAAAAGAAAGGAAGCTTCCAAGCAACAAGAATCTTTACAGCAGTGGAAAGTATCTTCATCTTGGTTCAGAATTCATAATCTTTTCTCTTGATCCTTGTTTTATAATTTCATGGATTGTTACTTTACTAGTGGATTTCTTTAAAGTTGTAGCCTTGTCCTACCTATGCATTTTTCTAGGAACTCCCCATTTCTTATGCTTTTTATTTTGTTTTTGATTAGGGGTCAAACAGGTTTTGATGGGACCCGAAACCCAGTACAAAACAATTTTGAAGGGACCTGTAAACCTATCAAAGAAAAGCATGCTACATAGAAGATAAAACGCATACCAATAGCAGCCCAACAATAGTCGCTAAAAGAAAAACATGACTACACAGGCTGCATCATACAAACAAGCAAGGGATCGAGATCCCTTTACAACCTGGTTTATACTGGGACCACAAACCCTTAGTTACACAAAGAAACTGCCTGCATCTGCCAGGCAACAACAAAACAACCGCTCATGGATGACACCACAGAGCCAAGAGAGATAATCAACTTAATGGTGTAGAACACCACTAAACCCCTAAACAAAATTGTCGGCATATCTAACAACCCCACCTCAATAGGGGAGTTAGAGAGCACAACTGACCACTAGAGAACATCAGCCAACTTGCAGCAGCACCCCACCAAAATCACCAACCCCAGCTCCACCTCAATAGGAGGGAGCTCCCCTCTATAGGAGAGGCAGAAATGAGAGCCCAACCCTCCAAAGCCAACACTCTTCTGCCAACACATGCTCCACCTCGATAGGAACTAGTAGAAGAGAGAACTCCCCACCAAAACTACAACACCCACCTCCACCTCAATAGAAGAGAGCTCCGCCTCAAAAGGAGTAGTCTCCACCTCCATAGAAGACACCAGTTGTAGAAGAGAGAACTCCCCACCAAAACTACAACACCCACCTCCACCTCAATAGAAGAGGGCTTTGCCTCAAAAGGAGTAGTCTCAACCTCCATAGAAGACACCAGTTGTAGATTTAGAGGGGAAACTTCAAAATGAAGGGTAGTCATAACCTCCCTTGGTAAAGCACGGTATTGAACCAAGCAAGAGGGAGAATGCACTTTAGCAACCAGAGAAAAAAACCAAACCATTTGAGCCATAAAAGAGGGCAGATACACCAGCTGCAACATGACCTTCAAGCTCCAATACAAAGCCCCTTGTAGAGCCCAAAACTTGGAAGGCCTAGATCCCCCAGCCATGTAACAACAAACCATACAGCCAAAACCTCCAGGGAGACCAAGACCCGCACAGTAGACAAAAAACAGAACAACAACCTTCAGAAAAAAAAATAGCATAAAAGGAAACCAGGTTGCTCCATAAAGGGAGACCACAGAGGCCAAGAGGACCAAGGGTGAAAACTTTGCACCATAGCCTCAAGAATGACACTCAATAAAGAGCCCAAGCCCACACAACTAAACAAGAACAAGCCCAAGGTATTCAACAAAGAGCAAGGGCAAAACTTCAAGCTCCAAAAAATCCACACCACCCCCATCAGCCAGGGGGTCTTCCAAACAACAGAAGGCATACTCCCACCTCCAACACGGCATCCCAAAGAGCCAGCAACAACAGGTTCAAAAATAGGAAAAACAAAGAGGAACAACAAGTCCCCACTGCTATCCACAAGAACCCGCCAAGCAACCAAACCACGCCAACATCCATGATGCAAGGACAAAGGTCTTGAAGAAGGCCAAAGAGGCGCCAACCACAGAGTAGCTGACTCCAGGCACCACAAACCTTTGCAATCCGAAGGGAGCCTCACAACGCATAAGCCCAACAGGAGCAAAACAGCAACCGCTCCCCCTAAAGACAACAGGAACATCAAAACAAATGCAACGCAAGAGAAGCCCACGCTGCACAAAAAATACATGGATGGTTGTAAAACAGGTCATCCATCCACCTCACTCACCACCAGAGAAAGAGGATCCACAGAAAAAAGAGGGCAACGCATCTTAAGAAGCGAAATAGGCGCATCAAAGAATGCCCAAAAACCCACAAAATCCAAGCTCCAACCAAGGGAAACAGGCGCATCAAAGAAAGCCCAAAATCCTGCAAAAGCCAAGCTCCAACCAAAAGGAAACGCAAGGAGAACACCGCACGCCCCAACATCCCCTATGGCATCGTCATCATCTTTAGAGGCTCAATCCTCTCCATCGCTGGATTTCAAACCTCCAACAAGCCCACCCACTGCTCTCCCACCCGCTCTCCATCTCATGCTTTTTATTTTGTTGCTCCTTCTCCCTAATTGCATTACTAGTGTATTCTTAGCCATGTGAAGTCATAGTTTATTTGTGTTCTTGTGGCAAATAAAATCAAATTACAGTTCCTGTGGGCTCCAATTTGGAGAGACCATACTTCCTAAATCATCTGCCAGATTGCTAAGGCCCATGCTTGGACATCCAAAACTTCTACTAAATGCCCTGTAAGGTCCACTGCTAAAACCTATCAAAAAATCCAGGCTCAAAACTGAGCACCAATTCCAAGAGTGACTAGAAACCAAACATTCTTCTCCCTCTCCGGTTGGGAGTAAAGCCCTTAAAATTGTGAAATTCTTACTTTGTCTAAGGATTCTAAAAATCTTGTAGTTCTCAAGACTTCCCCACCATCAATTGCTATCCTTCCAAATCCTATAAATACTAGAGCTAGATACTCCATCTCCAAGAATTCCATTATTGTCACCCAGTTCAATCAGACATCAATTACAAGGTCCTTGAGAGCTAATTTATAGAATGTCAGGGAGTGACAAATCTATCAAGGAGGAGCTTCAGCCAGCCACTGGTGACCTCTCTGTTTTGAACAACTATGTTACTTTTGCTATGTCTAGACCCCATGGAACTGCTTCTGGGTGTCCTCTGCTACCCCTCCTCCAGTTGGTCAGAAAGTCCCCTGGATTATGATTGTATGAAGAAAGAGTCAGAAGATATTTGAGATTATTGTCAGACAGCAGAAGTAAATAGTGTCTACTCTTCTAGGGCTGGAGGGCAATGAGAAGGCACTAATACAAGATCCTTGGCCTTTAAAAGCTGCTGGGGACTTAGATGATTTCAGAGTGAATGGGGTTACTTCTATTGAACAGATTTTTTGTTGTGTTTATGACATTTGCAATCACAGACCTCATGCTATGGAAACACCCGACAACCTCTGCTTACATCTGGTAACTCATCCTTTCACAGAACACTTAAAGTCAGAAATGAAGGCCCATGGTTGGATGCTGATGCCAGGGAGAAGCCTATTGTAGAAATCAGTTTGCAATGAGATGGTGGTTTTGACCCAGTTAATCCACCTGCCACTGTCTCCACATAATTGCTATGTTAATTTCTGTTTCGAATTTCAATAGTAAGATGGGTTACGTCCCCTATGACCTGTGTTTAAACTTGAAGCCTTTAGACAATTAGCAGAAGTGCAGGATGAGACAGCTGTTCCAGACATTTTGTGGATTGTGGTTATAGTCGTTATTTGTTTTATGCTAGTGATGTTCACAGCACAAGTAGTGTCCTACCTTGGGCTACTTGGACTTTCCTGAATACTGAATTTGTGCTTCTACAGCCTGTTGGAAGGCTGCTTAACAGATACTCTGATTCTGTACAACTTCTCGTCTTTTTAACTGGATATATGATCTTCATCCTTTAAAATGATGAACAAATGAGAAGCAAAATTCTATTTTAAAATTTTGGTTGACAATGTCTGTATAGCAGTGTATTGTATCTGATCTCTCCTTGCACCAGTGCTGAAAATTTTCATCTAGGAGTTCATAAAATGTTATAGCCAGTACATGTTGGACTCTCTTTTAACAAGAATGGCTAGCCAACTAGTGTACCATGCAATTTCATATGAATATTACTTTTTAATTTTTTTAAATTGGCTAATCTTGAAGAAAATAAGTTGGAAATGAAACAACAATAAGCGGGACAAAAAACTAGTCAAAGAGACTATTAGAGAGGTATATCTTCTTTGTATGGACTTATTTTTATGTATTAAGGATATTCAGCACCAAGGGTACACAAGAATGACATTGGTCCCCTTCATGAAGTGTGAATTTCTTCCTTAGAACTCAAATATGATCACACACACAACCCAAACCTTGAGTGGAACCAAGCAAAAATTGAATTTACAAAAGAGCCAGTTAGAGACATTATTTGTGAGAGTGCAGAGAATGAGCACAATGTTAACTGTTTTAGAATCTTCTTTGCATAAGCAACATCTGGAAGCGCCGAGAAAACCTATCTTGGTTAGTCTTTCTTCAGTAGTGTTTTAATTGAAGGCTGCACACCATATGAGAAAAAGTTTTCCTTACGAAGAATTTCTTTGCCCATATTCTATTGACTCTAGTTTTCAAAGTTGATGCAGTCTTCTTGGGCATGCTAATCATGTAATCCTTCTTGACACTGCATATCATGCCCCTCTATTTTTATTGTACACTGTTTTGTATTAATGTAATGCAAGTCTCAGTCTCTTTGAAAAGGGTAGCTCGCATATGTTTCAAAAGTCTATCTGTTACAAAAAACAACAATCCCCCTACAAGCTGTACAGAGGGCTTATGTAAATGTACATCTAGGGTACACGAACCATCCCTATGGAAAAACATGAATAGCTATTTACTATAATTACTACAGCAAAGAGAAAAAGGCTTAGAGAAATTTTAATTTCATCTAAAAACGGATGAACCTGAATATAAAATGCCATTCCTGACATTTGTCTGACCACTTGACAATTGCTAGGAATTTTTTTAAAAAAAAGTATGCATAAATGTGGCACGCCTCGTATAAAGTTATGCGCTCACTAGACAGAACCGGCTGAAACCGGTCCAAACAGTATTGAGACTGTAAGGGCATAAGTTTAGCTGGCTCACCTAAATGACAAAAATGAAAGAAAAAAATAAATTCAAAAAACAGGACCCAACAACTTTACCCAGCACCCAATCACACTTTAGTTTGTATGCTGTAAGACATTTCCATTTGGTGGGAGGATTCAATTATGTGTACATTAAACAGGAACGCAACCAAGAAACAAATGAAAACCTAAATACCTTAGAGAAGCTGCAGACATGGAAACGAGCTGCCCAATCATTCTTCTTGTCCACATAACTTCCCACTCCTACAGAAAACAGCTGAAACTGAACTAAGATTGATCCTAAAATGTGATCGTGGATTCGTGGATATCTTTTAGGAACCTAAGCTTTTAAACCAAAAAAATTCGTTGTAATAAAAGCTGCAGGGCAGCCAAGTTCTGCCGGAGAATGCAGAGGCGGTTTTAATCGGTTAACATGTGTACACGTGTCCTCAAGGCAGCTGTCTTCCCACAGTTTAATGGCAACCCACTACGGCCATCTGCCCATTGGGCGAACCTTTCTCCAGGACTTCGTTTCCTTTCTACGGCCCCGCTAAGCTTGGCAATGTGGGCAATGTTGGGAGCGCCTTTGGCGACCTCCCCAAAGGCCGTCGATTTCTAAGTGGAGTTGTGTGAGCGTTGATCTTGCAAGAGTTTAGTGTGCAGAACCAAAAAGGAAATGAAATATTTTAATAACGTTTACGAGAACATTGAAGTCTATGGGATCTAGGATTGAGATTGGGTCTTATGCGAGAGTCTATGTGTCTCAATTTTATTGATCAAGGGAAACGAGCCTCCCTTTGCTTATTGGACAAGCCTATGCGATGATAGTAAGTGATGGGGTCTGAATTTTTACTACGCGTCAAAGTGTTAATCTTGACAACCCCATATGATGTGTATAGTTGTTATTGGTTGTGGCCCTACTGCTCGACTAATGGCAAGCACCTATAGTGCCCTCTCCATGCCATAGGTTCAATAAGTACTACATATTCGGGCCTTGATTTCACATTAACATGAATTGGGAGCCCTTTAGGATAAAAAGGATGAAGGGATGGAACTTATACATCCTTCATCATTTGAGTTATAAGATTGAATGAATGAATGAAGACTTTGAATAACGTTCACGAGGTCAAACAGTCTATGGGACCTACAGATCAATAAGAGAACATAACACCACAACAATCTGAAACAAAAACCACTGCCCAACAATTACTTGATCTCCTTTTCCTTCTAGATCTTGGATCTTTTGCTATGTATTTTTATCAAGTAATCAGCACTTTTCGATATTTTCTTTGCCTCAAACAAGCTGTATAAAGTGTCCACATTTAGAATCTCGATATAATTGATTTTAATATCCATATAAGTTGGGCATTCCATGATGTAATGCCATTCCATCTCTACAAACTCTAAAGTACAAAATTTGCATATCCTATTAGCCCATTCTTCTTTAGGCGTCATCCACCTACTAATTTCACATCTCAATTGGTGCAAACTAGTTCTTAGCTGAGCTATTAGTATTTTCGCTTTCCATTTTACTTCCGCTCCTATATAGTTTTTTTTAGTATGGTCATATGAGGGATTAAAGTGCTTGATGTAATACTCTCTTTTCCTTGATAAGTCCCTTGCCCACATGCTTTCTTTAACTTTTTGTTGCATGCACATTTTGATTGCCTTAATGTTATTTGGGCAATTATCTATGTTGATACCCCATTTACTCAACCACTTGTTATTTTGCTTCATCCACATGCTCTTCCTTCTATTTAATTTCTCTTTTGTTGCCATTTTGGGCCAATGAGACAACTCCATGTTCTCTAGCCTCTTTAGATAACTTAGTAAACAAATCATAACCGATGCCTCCACAGGTAAGGCCTTAGCCTCAGCTAGGACAATCTCATAGGGAACATACAATTTTATTTTGAGGTTACTTGTAATTAGATATTTTTGTAGTCTTTCAATTTGTCTTCACTTCATTGCTGAAGTATTGCCACCCCAAACTTCACACCCATAAAGAACCACTAGCACCACTAACAACCCAAAGAGAGTTTTCTTAGTTTTTCAGTCCCATAATTCAACACTCCTACATTTGTTTTGCAAAGAGTATAAAGCTTTCCATCCACCTTGGATCATTTTTGCTCTACATGTCTCCCAACTAAGTTTATAGTGAAAATCAAGGCCAACGTACTTATAGTGGCTAACCACTTGTGAGGGATGCCTTCAAAGACAAATTCTATAACTTCCTTCTTTCTCTTCAAGGTAAATATCATAACCTTAGTTTTGTTGGTGTTCACCCACATCCCAACCTCTTGACAAAATAACTCAAGAGCTTTCAAGTGGTCCCTCAAATAATGCGTTGTTTTTTCCATTAGAATAAGATCATCAGCATATAGAAGCAATTTTATTACATAATTGGTCAATTCAACTCCTCCCCCACCAAAATTGTCTAACCATTCCTCTAATTTGTCAATATACAACCCAAATAATGTAGATGAGAGAGGGAAGCCTTGTTTGACGCCAATGTCACTTCCAAAACATTTTGACATTCCCTATTTAGTTTTGATTTTAGCTTGTACTTTATCATATAACCTATGAACAACAACCCTGTGCTTTTTTGGAGTTCCCAACTCTTCCATTCTAGACCATAACTTGCTTCTAGGAATTGTGTCAAACACTTTCTTGAAGTCTATGAAGCAACAAAAGACCTCACCACCCTGCCTAACCCAAACTTTCTCAATCAAGTGTCTAAATGTAATGCAATGGTCGATGGTAGAGTGTTTTGGTCTAAAGCCCACGTGACCTTTTGCCCTCTTTCCTTCTTTTTCTGCCCAACTACTAATTTGACACTCAACCATGCTCCCAAAGAGTTTACCAAATAGCGGGTTAATTATTATAGTGCGGTAATTTGAGGGGTTGTTGATATCTCCACTTTTGTGCAAGGGTATGACAACACTGGTCATCCAATTTTCTCGAAAACCATACTGAATAACCCTATTGAATATTCTTTTGATGTGTGGTGTGAGGGCATCCACACACCCCATTTTAAATATTTTGATTGTAAGCATCTATGTCACACGCTTTGCCCACCGCAAGCCTTTTAACTCCTTCGATGTCTTTTGTGGAGAAGAGTTTAGCCCTCAAATTAATCATGGGAGGAACATCTTCCACCCTCTTATATAACAACTTTGCATATTCCAACCATTGTGAGTCTGTGATATTGTTCTCTTTGACTGTGTGTTTTTGTTGTAATTCTTTCTAGAACCCTCTTGGATTGTGCCTACCCATGAAAATCAACTCTTTCCGTCTTGCTTGCATGTAAACCTCTTTTTTCAGTCTCACAATATTTTCACATTCCTTTTTATTTCCCTTAGATATGGTTATTCTTTCCGCTGCCTTGCATTCTTCATCATACCACGGATTCGTTGGAAAGCTATTTTTGCTACCTTTGTAACATGTCAACCCTTCACTGAAGTAAATTTTCCTAATTTTTCACTTTGAGAGTAAATAAACTATGTAACTTAACAATTGTAATAAATTTTTTTTCTTTATTGAGAATAATGAACATAGATGACATAACAATAATCAACATTGATTTCATTCCAAAGTAATAATTTCCACAATTACAATATTTCAAAGAATGTGTACGATGTACATGCATAGCTCAACTGAGCTTCAAAATAATAGATATAGATGGTCCAAGATCCTCCTTTTAAATCTTGGTCTTTTGTTGCCTGTTGAGGAGAAGCATCACTCAAGCACTTTTTCACCAACCACAGACTCATATGCAGTCTCTCGCACATTTATCATTCAATAGATGGCCCTACCCTTCAACAAAGAGATTGGTGGAGTAACCTCGTAATGACAACCAACTAAGCTTAGTGTTGTGCCCTGCATGACTATAACTTGTAAACCCACAATCTAGGACTAGCATGCAAATAAATGGATCACAGTGAATTGATACTGGAGCCAAAGGCAATCACACTACTTTGGCCAAAATGTTCTCACTTAGTAGTTCGAGTGATAATCATCCTACTCACATACACTACTCAAGCTCGATTTGAATTTAGGCCACTATATTCTATGTATAAGTATTTCCTCATATGGGTAATCTTTAACCCTAAAAACATCCTATTGCATTTCCCACAAACTCTATGATAATTCAATTCACAAAGCATATAAACAAGTTCCCTCCCTTAAATGGACAATCAACCCCAACAGTAATTCTCTAGCTAACTAATATAATTAAATAATTGAAGCTATGAACAACCCTTGGGCTATTCTTTGTTTAATCATCCCTAGTATCATAATACTAATGACAACACTCTCTCCTATTATAGAGTAAATACAAACACCTTACAAAAAAAACATTAAATAGCATCATTTTCCTTTCCAAAACAAATGTTATGTCTTCCTAATGCAAGTAATCTCATGTAGAGCAATAAAGCATTCAATTTTGAATCCTTTGAAAATAAAGACAAAATAAACAAGATGAGATCCCCATGCCTATATTTCACTTAACCACTTGACTTGACTGGTTGCACAACCTCCAACAACAACTTACGAGTTTTTCTAATCCCACTAGGCAATACTCCTCACAAGTTGATAATATGCTCTTACTAATAAAACTCTCACAATATAGCTCCTCTCAAATGTTCAAGGCTCTCACAAAACAACTCTCAGCTCTCATAGAATAATGCAGCAAAGTAAAATAGCAAAATAAGTTTGTAGAATGAGAACTGCATCCCAAATGAGAGCTCTACCTCTCTATTTATACAAAAAAGGAGATATTGCAGCCTATAGATATGGCATGAAAATTGACTCGCTCAACTCAACTAAAAGGTGGTGAATAAGCAAAGAGTATACTCAACATAAAATGCCATAGATTGACCTCTATAGTTGACAACAATTTAAGACTATTTCAATTTGCACATGATCAAATGATGACAATTGAATTGCTTCCAAAATGATCGTCTACAGGAAATAGAACTTCATAATATGGTGCCAAGTATGTAGCCTCTTCCTATTAATATTGGCATGGTTAAACTCATTGATTTAGTCTACTGTTAATAGGCAACACCTTGCTATGTCGACTCAATCATGGTTTTGCTTAGTACAGAGGAAATATAAGTTGCTTTTAGCACACAAATAGTGCTTTGACTAATTCTTGCATCGTTGTTTACTTCCCTATTCTCTAGCATTCAATAAAACTAATGAGGTGGTTTACATTCTATCACTTTATGCATTCTTAGCTAAGTAATTCGTTGATTAGATATTATAAATCCATTTCCATAGTATCAACTATGGCACATTCACCATATTGACCTTGTTGCTACGCAATACATAGTTGTGAACCAATATCCTATACCTACAAGAACACAACAAATGAACACATTAATAAGATCAAATGCAAGTTAGAATAGAGATTCCCCATAAAATCCATTAACATGATTCAAAATAGGAAATGAAAGCAAGAAATGCAATGAAAAGCAATAAAAGAGATTAATCTTATTCAAATAATGCAAACTCTTGATCCTATGGGGGAGTTGGTGCCAATTTGATGTGGAAATTGGCCCTTTCCCAACTCCTAAGAAAGCTTTATGAAGATTTGATGATTGTGATCCACTTGGTGATTGCTTCAAATGCCTTCCATGGAGAAAACCTGCAATAAACTAGCTACAATTGATGGATTTGATGCAAATGTTAAAGCTCTAAGATGAAATTGAAGTATAATAACTTTGCTCAAATTATGGATGATCAAATGAGGAATAAAGCCCCTTATTTATAGAAAATCAAGTTGAAGAGATGTCCAAAATGAAGCAATGCGGGACTAAGAATCAACCAATGGCAAGATGCCACTTGTCAACATGTGAATGGATAAAGGATGTGCAAGTTTTGAAGAATGTGTCAAGAGGGGGAGATTCAAATTCAAAAGATGGCTTGAAGGATGAGGTGAAAGGTGAAGTTAATGCCACATGGCTCAAGAAAAGGACATGTAAGAGATTTTAAATGCTTTGTTGGAAGGGAAAGTCCTTTTGGCCTGAGGAGATTTCAATTTTGAGGAATATTCCATCTTTGATGCCTTTTTTGAATGAAAATAGATGATTTATAAATCAATTAAATTGATTTTCATGTGCAAGTTGCAAAATCTAGAGGATTTGATTGATTAAGACTAAGATTAATCGGGATTTGATTAATTTAAAGGAGATTAGCTTATTTGACCATTTGATTTAAATTTTTAGATTTAAATAAATCAAAATGAGAGGAATAATAATTTTAGACTTAATTAAATAAGATTTGATTTATTTAATTAAAGAGGATGTTGTTAGCTTTAAATCAAATAAAGATTAATTTATTTAATTTAAATGAGTAACTTTAGAGATTAATGAATTATTTAATTAAAAGAGGGACTATAGGATTAATTAAACAAAGTGATTTATTTAATTAATAGGAGATGATGACTTAATCAGATTAAAAATAATTTATTTAATTAAGAGATCAAATGCAATGAATTTAATTAAATGATTAGCAGAGAGATGATTTAGGATGAACTGGTGTTAGTAAAATCAAGATCGAGTGTGCGATATCAATCTGCATATTTTTCGTGTCTACATTTTTCCCCTCTTTGAAGCAATGTACTTGCTACATTGGTTCAAAGAATAATCTTGCCATGATCAAAAGTCAAAAATTCTCTAATTTTTCAGACACCCCACTGTTGCCCCAACGAGAAGAATTATGTTGGTATATTGCCCACTCGAGAGATCGAGCAGAAATGTCAATTTTTCGTTCGAGATCGCGATAAAATGCTAGAGGAGTGGTTCTACTGATCAAAGGACGAAAGATAATTCTTTAGAAAGATTAGATATTTGTCGTAGACAATTTTGATGATGCATAGACAGTCATCAGCCATGGGTAGCCTCATGTATATTTTGAGATATCACACAAATTTGGATAGAAATTTTAGTAAAGATAGAAAAATAAGATGGATGGAAGAGAGGATCCAACAAGTCCATGATCTGAGAAGACCTTATTAGAGATGATGATGAATGATGATGATGCTTCGCTTGCCGAGAGTTGGGATTTTCAAAGGGCCAATTACCTTATTGTTTGATAACACACATAGATATGATGCATCAATGTACAAACAAACATGATGGCATTGTATCTAGTGATATGGACTTTGACTCGACAAACAGATAGGAGTATTCTTGCTCACACCTAACATACAAAAACTTTGCTAGGATGCACTTCAAAAGTTTCAAACATCTCAGACCAAAACACGGAAAGGTATAACCCATCAATGCAATAGTCAACAAGCTGCCCAAAACACCTTCCATACACACCTAACAAAGCAAGTATTCACCAAGGTTATATTACAAGAATTCCCAACAAGCACAGCAGACAAAAGATAATGATCATTGCCTCATTCCTTTCTCTCTAAATCATTTTGATTAGACATCATCGAGAGGTCATTGGAATGAGCGCAATAAGATCAATCAAAAGAAAAGATCAAGTAAACAAACAAGTCAATGTTCTTCATACCTACAACCAAAGGGATGTGTTTTGATAGGATAAGAATCCAAAGTGATATCCAAAATGATGCCCATTGTCACAACAATATATCATAGGACATGAATTGTATAGGATGATGGTGGGTTGATAAGTTGTTTGATAAGATGTTGATATGAAGTCGATTGACATGTTTGCGAATGATCAAGAGTTTGATTTTGCGTTTAAAGGTTTGTTGTTTTCTTTCGATTTTGCATTTGAAGCTTGCTTTTGTTGATTGTTGTGGTTTTTTTTGTTTGTTTTTCCAAAGGATGAAGGTGACGATTGATTTATTATGGATGATTGATTATTGTGGGTGAAAGTGAAATGGGAGGATGGATTTTTTGGGTTTTTTGAATGCTTTTGATCTTTTTGAAATGTTTTGAGGTTGTTTTTGGTATTTTTGAAGATTTTTCAAATGTTTTAATTTTCCAAAATTTCAAATATTTTTGGGTTTTGTGTGATTTATGAATGTTTTTGAATTTTGACTCAAGGGCTCATCAAATATTATCCTTGCCTACGTTTAAGCTCAAAGATGACGTAGTTCGGATTCCATGTTTTTGATGTTTTCTATTTTTTATGAGTGTTTTTTGGATTTTCATGTGTTTTGAATGTTTTTGGATTTTCTTAGTTTTCCAATGTTTTTGGATTTTTCGCATGATTTTGATGATTTGGATATGGATGTGTCTGACGATATCAATGCTCTATTTTGGGATTTTGTTGAAAACCAAGCTAAGGTTGATTGATCGGATCGATGGATTGATGATGATAACATTGTTGAGGATACACAACAATGCAAGGATAGTGTTAAGCAACACAATGATTAAGATGGATATCCCAAGTTGATGATGGATTGATTGGTGATAACATTGTTGAGGATACACCACAATGTAAGGATAGTGTTAAGCAACACAAGGATTGGGAAGGATATCCCAAGATGATATTTTTTGATTGGATTTGGTTGATTAGGATTTTGAAGCTTGATTTGGAACAAGATTTGTTTGAATGATCTGATGTGATGTTGAAGCACATGTTAAATGCAACTGATATTGATTGTTTGGATTGATGTTCGATGAAATATGCAACTTGATAAGGAATGTCTTCTTGTCAAAATATGCCATGGGCTAGTGATTTGGATTTTGGCTTACAAATGTATTGACCAATTTGATTTGCTAATGTTCGGATCACTACATAAGTTGGAGGATATAGATCGAGATTTATTCCCGAAGCAACATGTAAATTTTTTCCTCTAGTGTCTAGCAATGTATGGAATACCATGGGTGGATGCCTGGATGGGTGTATGGATGGATGGATATAGATTATCTTGAAATATGATAAGGTGTTCAGATAGAGGATGGTTATTTGGATAATGCTTCATGGCTCAGATAACGTTGGGTAGGATAGGGTCAATAAAAATGACTCGTGTCAAGATGTTTACCATAAGCGAGTGTAAAGTGTGCACCAAACTTTTTCAAGATCAAGATAATTTGGAAGATGGATGTAGATGGATGAAAATGGATTGGATAAATGGTTCATGGATGAAATGGATTTATTATGGATAAGATGGATGTAATGTTGGATTTATTATGGATGGGATAAGATGTTTCCACCTGAACTAGTGCACATAGATGCTCAATTCTACACATGACGCCTGTTTTCCAGGTTTTCATCACGGTACCTGTCGAAAGCACCGCCCATGCAGTTTTCACTAAAGGATGATTTTTTTTTTTTACTGTTTTTGTAGACGTCTAAATTTGGACACTTAATTTATCCAAATTTATCCCCTTTAATTAACATCCTTAAATTCTTCTAATCCCTAAGGTATCTAGTTAAATAATTAAATACCTTCCTCTTTCATCAAATGAATTAAATAAATATCACATTTATTTAATCCCCTTTATGTCACATCCTCCATCATTTTTATCTTATCTTAATCCTTCTTCTAATCCCATCATTAATTGCACATGCCTAATCCTTGATTAGATGTGTCATCCTCCAACTTTGCAAGTTGGCCTCTAATCTCTCTTAGCCACCTAACCATCCTCTAATCCTTCACTAACTAGCCTAATCAACCTCTCAAGGAATTTTTAATTCCTTTTATCCTTCCAAGGAATATTAAATTCCTTTTTCTCTTCCCCATGTGATCTTTGACTTGTCACATCAAGTCACATGTGAGATCTACCCTCTTCTAATCCTCATTAATTAATCTAATCAAGTACTTGCACAATCCTAATCACCCCCTTTAGTCAACTCTCCCCATCCCCCAAGGAATTTTTAATTCCTTTTTATTTATCCTAGGCTCCTCTCTTCCCCATGTGAATTTTTAATTCACCTTTTAATCCCAATGCACCCTTTGGAATTTAAAATTATTTCCCATCTCCCCATGGATATTTGAGGAATTTTTAATTCCTCACATGTCCTCTCACCCACATGGGACAAGTACCTCCTTTATGAGGAGATCTTATCCAATCCCAAGGTACTTTGTACCCCTCTCCATGTCATGTCCTTCTCCTTCCACCTCATGTCCACTTCACCTTTTAGGGCTATCTCACATGCCACATGTCAAGATGTGAGGGCTTGTGAGTTCTCAACTCACCTTAGCCCTACATCTTGATATTTGGTGGATCAATCTCAACCGTCCATTTCCCCTAGGATTTCCCAAAAATCCTATAAATACCCCCTCTTTTCTCTCATTTTGGGGGAGATCACTTGTGCTAGCCAAACTCTTGCAGTTTTATTTCTCAACCTCTACTTAGCCATTTTCACATCTTCATCCATTTGCATCCATTTTCACATCCTCATCTAGCTTGCATCTTGCCATCCAAGGAGCATACACGTCAAAGATCGAAGGGCCAACCAAATGATCGACTCAACGCAAGGTATAAAGTTCCATTTTGTGGCTTTGTCTTGTTTTGTTTCTAACTTAGGCTAATCTCGAAGTGTAGGTTGTTTTAGTTGTTTATTTGTGCTCTTTAACTTGTTGCTTGTTTTCTAACACCTATTTCGACCTATCACAGTTTTCAATCCTTTTTTTGATTTTCTAAAAGATTTTAAGCTCATGTTGATCACCTTGTGGTGTTGATATAGACGCTTCTATCATAATGTGCCATCGCTATCTTGCCTAAAGAAGTTGTTTTTCCAAGATACATGCACTTGAATACAACTTTTGAGATTCCTGATCTGCTTTGTTGATATCAGAGTTAACTTTGTCCTTATGCGCACATCTTGATAGAGTGCCTTTTGAATCCTTATGATGAAGGGGGGCTGCTAATACATGGTCAATGTGAGAATTGGATATCATGTGTGGAGGCGTGGATGGAGTGTGCTTAGGAATAAAAGATGGATTGGTTGACAGTTTGCAACCTTTGACTCTCTAAACTTGGGAAGATGAGCAATGATGGGTGGATACAGAAGTGTGCATGGAATTAGGACCAACTACTTGATATACTTTGTACATTGTTTGAGAAGTATTATTTTTCTTTTGTGGACATCTTTGATGGATAATTTTCCCTTTTTTATTTTTCCCCATAGTTTCTTTGACTAATGAAGCTTGATAGGGATAATCTTTCTTTGTATTTTTTGGTACCCATGTGTATTTGATTTGTCCATTATGCTTCCTTGCTTCTTCTGCTTTGATAACGTTCCTTGTGCTTTGATTCAAATCTTTCTTTTGACGTTGGTCCTAATTCATGGATGGGGTTATGGGTGAATGAAGATTCATGACATGGCTGGTTGTAGTATTGGCATCAGTTTCATCATAAGGACTCTTCGTGCTCCCTATGTTGATGTTTGCTTGAGACATAGTTGCCCCCAATATGGTGGTAGTAGCACCTTTGTTTCTTGATTCTGCCTGTTTTGATATGTCTTGTTCAGTAATAATTCTCTAATAAATGACCATTGTAGATGATGTTATTTCAATTTGCTACTTTGCTGACTCTAGAATATCTTGTTCTGTTTGATCTACTTCCTTGAGTGGATAATGTTGGATATCTTTATTCAGGATGTCCTCAGTCTGAGTTTGAGACATATCTAATCCTGATGTTGACAACTCAGTTTGACTGTAGGAATCAACAACCTACTCTTTTGTGTAATAATGTCAGGAGTAAAGGAATATTGTTCTAAATGAAGATCATCTACACGTTCATCCACATAAAGCATCTCATGGCTAGATGGAGGAGCATGTGCTATGTGGATATGATCATCTTGTATAGATAGGAGAGTATCCATTAGATGATTTTAGTATCTTGGAGATACGAATTCTTGATCTTGAATGATTTCAGAATTGCTTTTGACATGCTTTGGATCAAGTTCTCGACATGGGTCAATTTCAAAGGATGGACTGCTTACAAAGGGTTCTTGGATATCTTCATTAGGCATAGGAAGTGGCTCAATATCCTCTTGATCTTTAAGTGAATTTGGATCAAGTGTTGAGTTGAAGATTCCTTCAATATCGACAATCATGAGGTCAAAAGATGTCAATATGTCTTGGAAAGGACCATTGCTAGACTTTGGTGAGAAATGTTGATCATGCTTTAGAATAAATTTTTGAGATATGTCCTCTAACTTATTTGGTGATGTAGAGACATTTTCAACATGATCATTGGTTGATGGATTGTTGATTACAGGATCAAATAATGTTAAAACTCCTTGAAATAGATCATTGTCGGATATTGTTGAGGGATTCTTATCATGATCAAAAAGTGACTCTTGATGCATGTTGATTTGATCTTCAGATGAGGTAGAAACATCTTCCATGTGTTCGTTGATGGATAGGTCTTGATCATGCGATCGTTGACTTGGATCGATACATGGAGTCATTAACATTTTGTTGGATTTTGAATAACATTTGCTTGTTGGGCTTGGTATTGGGCTTGAGCTTTTGCTTGTGCTTGAGCCTGGGCTTGTAGTGCGGCTTGGGCAACTTGAGTAGCTTGTGTAGCTAGTTGTGCAACTTTTCAATTTTGGATTTGTTGGAGTGCTTTCTGATAAGCAGCCTGCTGAGTGGATTGCAACGTAATGTTGTATTGGTTTGATGTGTTTGGTTTGGGTGGTGGCGGCGGCGGAGGTGGTTTTGGAATAGTGCTTGTTATGGTGATAAGAGGTACCATCGTATTGATGATTGGGATTTGAGTGGTGGATGGTGTGATCGATATGGTTGGTCCTTGAGATACCATGTTTTGAGGGATGATAGATGATGCATTAGTTGCTTGTGCTATGGGTATGGTTTCCATTTGTTGTTTTGATATCGATGGCAAGGGGGGAGGATTTGGTATGATGCCTTGATTGATGGTTGGGGGGATGTTTTGGATGAGCGGTGGTAGTGATGGTAGCCCCAAACCAAGAGGTGATACGAATGTTAATGGAAAGGGTGGGAGTGGTGGGAAAGTGAGTGGCATGCTCCCTTGGGGAAATGATGATGTTTGATCAAAAATGCCTCCTAGTCCAAAGAAGTCACCTTCTCCTTGTGAGGTCGTAGGGAGAGAGGTTTGAGACGTTGCGTGAAATGATGATGATGGACCATTAGGATTATGAAAGGTGAGGGGGACATATGGGTGTGATGGATTTTGAACAACATTTGTGTGATTTGCAAACATATCTATCCAAAAGTTCAACAAGTGTGGATTTGAAATGTTCATGTTTGGTATAGTTGTACTTGGTATATTCTCATTTAGCATGTATGGATTTGGTGGGATAATGTTGTTTTGTTGAAGACTCACGCATTGAGTATTTGGTTGATAGAGTTGTAAGTTTGGACTTGGATTTAAATCTACCATCGGAAAAGGTGTTCCAAGATTTAGATTGGGTGTACTCACATTTGTTGTACCATTGAGGTTTGTAGGAGATAATGATCCCATGTATGGATTGTATAAATGTGAGTTTTGAAAATCAATTGGCATTGTAAGGCTTTGATAGTTTGGTTGACTTGCTTTACTCTTGATGTATGAATTAAGTTTATATTCCATGTTCCTCTTGTGTTTTGACCTTGTAAAAGTGACCTCTAAGGTGTTTAGGACCAATGATGAGATGAAGGATGAAAGGGGTGAATGATATGGGTGTTGTTTTTTTAGGAACTTTGGATCAATGTTAGACTTTAGGATTTGATTTTGATTGGTTTTGATTAGATAATGAACTTGTAAACCCTAAGATGTTGGATGTGATCTTTAGGATAAGCTTGTTCAAAGGTGTGTTGATTTAACTAGAGGTAGGAGAAAGGATGCATTCCCATACTTCTAATTAAACAAGGTGATTTTTATTTCGTTTAAGGATGTACCCAAGTCTATATAATGGTGTTTCCAAAGCTCTAAAGTTGCTTGTGGGATGGGATGATAAATGTTTGAAATGGATGAAGTATTTAATTTTGATCCTAAATGAACCTAAAAAGGACTCGTTTACAAGGCCAAGGTTTTGAAGAACATGCTTTTCCCTTCAAACCAAAAGATCAATGTTTTCTCAAAAGACCATAAGATAAAATATACACAAGCACATGTGTGGGGTTCAATTGATTTCATCTTGATTAGTGAATTTCTTTTACCACAAACACTTTCTTGATTAGATTTTCAAACTAAACGTCCAATGTCCTAACTTCTTTTCATCCCACAAAGTGCTATGTGGAATTCAAGGAAATCAAGGCAATGGTTACCTAATGTTTACCTTGGTAGAAGAAAATTAAGATGTAAACCCAATTGCTTAGAAATCTCTAAGGACATAATCCCCGAGGTAAGCAATAGTTCTTGGGTTTTGTCAAAGGTATTTGCTCTAACTAAGGGGTTTGAAAATTTGATTTTCCTGTTGAATGTGTGTTTCCCAATGTTTTCAAACAAGCAAGTGTTTTGATACCAAGAACATGCACAACCCTATGGATATGAAAGAATTTACTTGTTAAGTTTCCAATTGGACAAGTCCAGCTGTGCCTACTCTTAGCGAATGATTAGATGTTCGACCCCACTGGCTCCCCTCCATGAAACTCACTTATACGGGGAAACCAAGCATCAACACCCATGAAACTCCAATGGCATTCTTTTCATTTGTCCTAAGAGCCATAAAAACATGGGATGGATTTAGAACGACCGTTCTTGCACCAACAAGTAGATCAAGGATTTTGGCCTTTTCTAAACAAGGGTTTTAATTCATACTTTTCATTTGTAGGAGTTGACCCATCGAGGCGAGAGACCATTGTTGCCCTTCTCGTCAGAGCCAACTGCATGATACTGACGTTTATTCCAATACCCACATTTATATCTCGACTAGAAATACTCTTGGGTTTAGAGTGTTACCAGTTGAGTCTTCCCTTGGGTGAGTAATTTTTCCCCAAGGCAACCTCTAAGATAAGCAAAAGCAAGCAAACATATTTGTAGTTTGATCAACCTTCATTTAGAAACAAGAGGAGAATACATGCAATATGTTCCACTCACACTCGCAAAGATTTGTTCAATTTTAATCCCAAAATGAAGTGTGGAGGTAATCACTTTATCCCAACCTAAGACCACCAAAAAACCTTTTGATTCTTAAGATCACCGTGAGGCGTGAGAGAAGTGCATATGTATTTTCAATGATGTTAGTTTAAGTAAGAAATCACAAAACAAAGTAGCACATGTTCATTTTAAGACCCACAAAGCAATAATGACTTCTTTTTAAGCACCAAATGCAGTGTGAATATTTTCCTTGTTCAATTGTTAATTCTCAAACCAAATCTAGCGAGTTTGTGTCCTAAAGTTCATTTTAAGCCCTTTGTAGCAAAAATTGAAATGTTCTTTTTAGAGCCCAAAAGAAATTTAGTAGGTCCTAAAAGCTTAAATGATAGCAAATACTTAGAAGAGGGATTATAATTTCTCCCCAAAGTGTTTAAAAACACTTGTTACAATGATGTGATAATGCTTTTTCTTTGACTTCCATGCTCCCTTATGCTTTAAAACTTGCAATACAAGCTCCAAATGTCAAATTAAATTAAGAAACAAGAGGATATGAGGGTTAGATAGATGATTAAGCATAAAAAACCTAAAAGTTAGACCAAGTTTCATTGTGATTTGACATTAGGTGAAAATTTGAAAATTTTAACTTTATCAAAGTTGAGAAACACCCACACCATTGGATAGCTTATGAAATTCTACCCCATTTAAATAAAAAAGCTCTGAAAAAGACCAAAAAATGACCAAGATACGACCATTTTAAGTTTGCATGAAAAAGCAAGAAAATCCAATGGTTCTGTCTGTGATGGCGACGCGATTTGGAGTTTATAGCGGCGCTATATGGTGACGCTAGAGTTCTAGCGGTGCAGTTTGCAGTTTGGAGCAGTTTTATATGGTGTTGCTGGACTGTGAGTGGTTTTGTTTCCTGTAAACACCAAAAACATAAAAAACTATGAATTTTTTCTCAAAAAATGTGATTTGATCTTCTAGTAGGCCCTCCTTCTAGTGCCAAAATGTGAACCAATATCCTATACCTACAAGAACACAACAAATGAACACATTAATAACATCAAATTCAAGTTAGAATAGAGATTCCCTATAAAATCCATTAACATGATTCAAAATAGGAAATGAAAGCAAGAAATGCAATGAAAAGCAATAAAAGAGATTAATCATATTCAAATAATGCAAACTCTTGATCCTATGGGGGTGTTGGTGCCAATTTGATGTGGAAATTGGCCCTTTCCCAACTCTTAAGCAAGCTTGATGAAGATTTGATGATTGTGATCCCTTGGTGATTGCTTCAAATGCCTTCCATGGAGAAAACCTGCAATAACCTAGCTACAATTGGTGGATTTGATGCAAATGCTAAAGCTCTAAGATGAAATTGAAGTATAATAACTTTGCTCAAATTATGGATGATCAAATGAGGAATAAAGTCTCTTATTTATAGAAAATCAAGTTGAAGAGATGTCCAAAATGGAGCAATGTGGGACTAAGAATCAACCAATGGCAAGATGCCACTTGTCAACATGTGAATGGATGAAGGATGTGCAAGTTTTGAAGAATGTGTCAAGAGGGGGAGATTCAAATTCAAAAGATGGCTTGAAGGATGAGGTGAAAGGTGAAGTTAATGCCACATGGCTCAAGAAAAGGACATGTAAGAGATTTTAAATGCTTTGTTGGAAGGGACAAGTCCTTTTGGGGGAGATTTCATTTTTGAAGAATATTCCATCTTTGATGTCTTTTTTGAATGAAAATAGATGATTTATAAATCAATTAAATTTATTTTCATGTGCAAGTCGCAAAATCTAGAGGATTTGATGGATTAAGACTAATATTAATCAGGATTTGATTAATTTAAAGGAGATTAGCTGATTTGACCATTTGATTTAGATTTTTAGATTTAAATAAATCAAAATGAGAGGAATAATGATTTTAGACTTAATTAAATAAGATTTGATTTATTTAATTAAAGAGGATGGTGTTAGCTTTAAATCAAATAAAGATTAATTTATTTAATTTAAATGAGATGACTTTAGAGATTAATGAATTATTTAATTAAAAGAGGGACTGTAAGATTAATTAAACAAAGTGATTTATTTAATTAATAGGAGATGATGACTTAATCAGATTAAAAATGATTTATTTAATTCAGAGATGAAATGTAATGAATTTAATTAAATAGAGATTATTTAATTAAATGATTAGCAGAGAGATGATTTATGATGAACTCGTGTTAGTAAAATCAAGATCGAGTGTGCGATATCAATCTGTATATTTTTCATGTCTATAATAGCATGTCATTTGACCTTTAGTGAATGCCAATATATGTTATATTCATCCCTTAAAAGCTTTGTATATGTTATATACTATTAGGCCTATGTTAAATATATAAATTGGCCTCCATGTTAAATATATAAGTCAGTCTCAAAGAATTACTTATGTTAATCGATCTCTAAACATATATTTATATATAAATATATATTCATAGATGTACATATGCATATATATATATATATTGTAACTATCAGGAAAACAACAAAGGTTAAAAGCAAACACTCAAATGCAATCTAAGCTCTAATGTAATCTAAATTCAAACAACAAAGAACAAAGGAAATAAGCTAAAACATAAGACAATCTCACCAAAGATCGATGCAACTCCATGGATAACCTCTGTTGTCCTTCTCCATTTCATCTTCTGTAGTATACTTGCCCTCATATTTTTAATGATTGTGCAAGCATAGCCTAAGGATTGTGATAATAATGAAACATCGAAGATTTAAGATAATTGCTCCAAAAGTCACAAGATTTCAGGAGATACTGAAATGATGAAAGACAGATCAATTTATAGAAAATTAATCATTTGAATGATAGGTTAGGATCGAAAGATCAACAGATGGTTGAGATCAAAGGATTAGACATGCATTATGATGTCTGTTAGTAGTGACATGAGTGATAAAACTAAAAATAGAAATAAAGATTAAATAAATGATTTAATCTTCGAGTTTCGTATTCGAAAACAGAAGAATATTCTTTGCATGACAAAGATAAAGATAGAATTAAAGCAATGCTCTGTTCGAACACATGCACAATATTTAATTAAATAAATAAAGATATTTAATTAATATGCATGTACATGCAAACGAGTTAGAACTAGATGACTGAATGATATGACAAAGAGATTACTCATGAAAGCCACTCGGACACTAAATCCAGAGTTAACTGACCGATTTAAATAGATCTTGAGTCGAGCGAGAGTGAACACTTAGATAACTTACACAATTATCTAAATATAGAGGAATGCGTTAAAATAGATTTTATGAATTAAATAATTCATTTAATTCAAGATTTGATATTTGAAGATTTATTTAATTAAGTGATGAAGGGGTTAAATGAATAATTAAATAAATAAAGAATTTATTTAATTATAGTTGAAATATGATAAAGGGTAAATTAAATAAGAATTTATTTAATTTGACAAGAAGGATAAGGTTAATTAGTAACATAATTAAATAAAAAGCGTTTATTTAATTAATCAGATAGAATAAAGAAAATGAGAATTAATTAAAGATTATTTAATTAATAAATGAATTGAAGACTTTAGAAAATAATTAAATAATTGACATTAGTTAATCATGACCATGAAGAATATTGAAGTCGCAGGCTTAGACTAGATTTCAGTGTCTACATTTGCCCCTCTTTGATACAGTGTCCTTTTGGCATTGTGTGAAAGAAAATCGATCAAAAATATGCCCCAATTATGCCTCGGTGTAAAACAAGTGAAGGTATATCCCCTCGGGAAAATTGACAATTTTTTAAAAAAATTGGAAATAGTCCTGATTAGTCAATATAATAGCCAACAATGCAATGGAGTTGAAAAAATTGAATTTGGAGGTGTTAGGGACGTGTACGGGTCGATTAAAGTTGGAAGTTTACGCAACCAGTAGAAAAGGTTAGAGGAAATGCCACCCAAAACCCTAGGTATAAATAGAAAAGGGGTGAAATATCAATTCATTTTCACCCACCAAGTTTTGAGAAATTGAGTTTTTGCTCTGGACACTCAGCAGACATGTCACCGGTTCCACACACACATCATCACACATACAGGATTTGGACCTTCAGGCAGCCGACTGACGCGGACCCCCCAGTATGTACTCGGTCACTAACTTTTGAATTTTTGATTTTCACGCTTTTTTATGCGTTTTATTCGTGTTTGAATGATGCATCGCTTTTTTGAAACACCGCATGTGAATGCGTAATCAACACATTTGCATTCAGAATGACTCATGTGCAATTTGACATTTATGGTTTAGTGTAGGTTTTAAAATTTCAACGCATTTGTTTTTTTATTTCAACACATATGATAAATAGCACCACATTTGAATTTTGATTAAATGCATTTGTTTAATTTGCAACACATTTGAAATTGTAGTGACGCATATGCATGAGTAGATTGTTTTGTTATGCGTAGATATAATGGCACACATTTGATGTTTACACACATTTGTTATTTGTGCACACAGTTGTGATGTATAATGACGCAATTGTTATGCTATGATGCATTTGCAAATTAAAATGATGCATTTGTTTTCCTAAATTGCATTTGCAAAAGAATGACACATTTGTTTAATTTGATTTTTCTTTTTGGATGGAATTGTGTTGATGCTAACATGAGGCATGTATAATGCTTTTGCAGGTTGTATTAGATCCCATCTACATGGGGGAGTCTAGACCATTGAATTTCCGCTTCCGTGATAGTTTGTGGAGCGAGGAGAAATAATTCTTATGGCATTTGGGACTGCATCATGTTACTTTCATGCCCACTATTCGGGTGAACCAGGGGCTGCTAGCTACGTTGTGTGAGTGGTGGCACTCAGAGACTTCTTCATTTCATTTGCCTACTGGCGAGGCAACTGTTACTTTAGAGGATGTATATAGGATCCTTAGATTACCTATGAGAGGTACTAGAGTTATGTATGATACACAGAGGGGTTTCTTTGAGATGTGTAGATATTACCCCCACAGAGACATTAGGCAGTTAGGTATTGACCATTATGAGATTAGGTGGTAGTATTAGCACAAAGATATAGGCAGTTGGACTGTCTATTATGTACATTAATAGGTGGCATAGTCCTCCCTAACCGTCAAGGTCATGGATTTCCTATGGGATGGGGAGAGATGTTGGTAGGTATGTTAGAGAGGCGAGAGGTCTATGCTTGGGGCCCTTGTCTCTTAGTGATGTTATATTTTCATTTGCACGATATAGCATACCGAGATGGTTAGTCTATGAGTTGTGGTACCACGCTCCTGATGGTATGGGCGTGGGAACACATTGCCATTTTTTGTCCACCCGTGACAGTTGATGTGTGACAGGGATCACCAAATGCCTTATGTTATGCAAGGGTAGTCACTTAGCATCATGTTGGGGATACCAGATTTTACAAGCATGTTATTGATACTATGGTACAGTTCACATGGAGGCCTTATATGGATTGTCCACGATGGTCCGATGAGGATGATCATTTGACATACTATCGTCAGACACAGTATATGATTAAACGAACAATTTATCATGTGCATATTATAGAGAGACATTTGCCAAATCATGTTTTGCATCAGTTTGGAGAGGTTCAGAACGAGCCTAGAGGATAAGTAGAGTTAGAGAGATCTTCGCGAGAGATCACACTATGGGGTGCCGAGATTCCAGTGGCCACTGTCGAGGCAGATATTGATGCACTACAACCAGTGTAGTGGGGGTGGAGAGATGGTTTGGTAGATCTAGGTACCGCCGAGGCATACAATTGGTGGTGGGTTCCTCACAGGCCGATTCTGCTTATAGATCCAAATCAGGATGCACTAGTAGAGCAGCGAGGGATAGGACCGCATGGTAGGCGTGACAGAGGTAGAGGTCAGAGAGGTGACGGTGGTCATGGTGATGATGGTGATGGTCATGGAGGTGGCCGGTAGGGTGGTGGGAGAGGGCAATGTGGATAGATGGGACAAGGCCTTTATCACCTATCCACAAGGAGGGACAGGAGGGAGAGGAAGCTCATATGCTAGACTTGAACAAAGGTGAAGAGGAGGTGCATGTTGTCGTTAGGGGAGAGGAGATTCCTGTTATGGAAGCTGAGATCGAGGGAGAGGAGCATGCAGGTCAGGATGATATTCCAGAGGAGCATGTGGAGGAGGAGGCGGGGAGAGAGGAGGTTGGGATTGATGCCTTGGTTTGCTTGGTGTATATCAGGATGATGATGATGATGAGGATGATTAGGAGCGTGAGGTTCGAGATAGGATTTTGGAGGAGTTGGAGGATGATGATGATGGGTTGGAGAGGGTGAGATAGGATGATATAGGGGTGGTTGATCCTGACATTGCTACACTTCATGCCCAACTTGCATCTTTGGAGGAGCAGATGAGGGCTTTGATGTCCATGCGAGATGTAGTACATATGGAGAGAGACAGGGTTTACATGGACAAAGACCAGGATATAGCTCGAAGATAAGAGACTGAGCAACAATTTTCTGAGTTAGTCAGATATGTTGAGAGGGCTACTTATTACAGAGATTTGTATGAGACAGAGGTTCCTCCAGAGAGACAAGCTCCCAGTTTCTCACAGGCATGCAGTAGTAGGTCTCAGGGTGGGATGCACACCAGGACTCATACCAGGACAATGAGAATAGAGGGTGTTGAGTATCCATGAAAATCTGTTCCATATGATAGGCCTCCTTCCACACACAGATCATCAGGGTCTCGACATCATTCATCCACACACTCTAGTCATGGGAGCACTGATAGTTTTGGATAGGGACATTTCTTGATATGTACTGAGACACTGTATTATGATCATATAGCCCATGGGATTCCATTTTTATTGATACATTATGACATTGTGATGTGACACTTTTGAGCGATACATACATATATATATATATATATGATTTTGGCAGAAATTCTCATGATATGCAGTTGTATTTATGCATGTTATGTCTATATGAGATGCCTATGTGATCAATGATCATATGTACTTTATGTAGCCTATGATGTGATGTTGATTCTATGTGATTATGTATGCACGAATTTCTATGATGTCGATGGATGTTATGTATGCATTTTATGATTATGAGATGCAATATGATGTTATATGTACAATACTTTCTACATGTGATGCTATACATTTGATGATGGATATAATGTGATGCATGTATTTACACTTGTTATGTACATGTAATGCTTTTGTTATGTAATCTATGATGATAGATGCCTATTATGCCATGATGTTATGATGATGGATGCCTATATTTTTGTATTTTTCAAATGCAAGATTTATGTATGACTAATGACATGTATGATTTTTACATGATGTTTCTAACATGAATGCATATGCAGGATTTTTGTGTGTCATAGGACTCCATCATAATGAAAGAAAGAAGAAATGTTAGTGCAGAAAGAAAGATAAATAAAAATAATAAAAAATGAAATGGATATTAGTATTAGTAATCTTCGATGTTTTGTTGTATCACTAAAGGCATTGCACTTTATCATCATTGGGCGTTAACTAATACAAATGGAGAAAAACACCATGATATGACATAGATCAAGGCGTACAAGGTCATACACTTGCTAACAAAAGACAGTCGCAAACAAGGATTGTCCCAACTCATACTAAGGGAACAGTTGCCCCAGTCTTTTTGTCAAGACAAACCACAGACAAAAAACAAATAAAAGACGGGTTATGAGATGTCATCAATCCTCTAAATCCTTCATGGTAAATCCTTGAGGAAACTAGTAATCATGACTCAAAATCATATTTAAAAGATAGTTGACAGACAACAGTCAAAGAAAATAGAATTTTGATACATCGTTGCTTCTCTAAATCCTTCATGGAACATCCTTGAGAAAGCTAGTAATAGGATTCCACTCATAACGTCAATAAAATGATAAGAAAAACAAGCCATAAAGTCACAAAGACAATAAAATATTTGCCAAAAATTGATCTGTTTGTTTTATTGTTTTGATTGATAAGATAATTGATTGATAAGACCTGGTTTCAGGAGAGATACATACTGGATAAGATGTTGAGTATGGTTTCGATGTTATGACTATCTGTATAAGGAATGACAAAATCCTAGTTTCAGAAAGACACGTATCGTATAAGACGTCAAGTCTAATGTCATTGATGTGGTAACCTGTGTAAGGTCGTGTTAATTATTTGACAGTGTCTATATGCAAGGACTCATCCTGTATAAGACATAGATTGATTGTGTTGTTGATATTTGTATTCAGGAAGGACACATCCTGAATAAGATATAGGTCGATTGTTTTGATAATGTTTGTTTTCAGGGAGGACACATCCTATAGCAGACATTAGTTGCAACTTTGGCAATTTGTTTGATCTAAATTGATGAGATTGTTGACTTGTTGATCTTGTCGGTGCATGACTTGAGATGATGTGCTGACAATTGACTATGTGTGACGACGAACCCTAAAGGATTGACCTAATGCAGCCTCGAGGGCTCATCGATTGATGGCCTTTCCTACATTATACACACAGAGACCTTGTAGTTCAACTAGACTTTGACTAACAAGACTGACTTTAAAAAGCTTGATTTGTATGAAGATATTTGACATGTGTGGTAGTGCATGACAATGAACCCTAAAGGACTGACCTAGTGTAGCCTCAGGGGTTCATCGATTGATGGCCTTGCCTACAATATACACACAGAGACCTCATAGTTCGACACAACCAATGACCTTGTCTTATAGACAAATGGATTGAATCATGATTTATACAGACAAACCTTAAAGGATTGACCTAATGCCTTGGGGGCACATTGGCAGATGGCCTTGCCTACGTCCAGTCACAAAGGCAACGTAGTTTGAAAAATGACAAAGACTGACAAGTGCGACTGACTCTGACTCTTTTTGTTGGATTTTTGACATGTTTTGATTTTTTTTATCTTTTTTAAGTTTATTTGATATTTTTGAATTTTCTTAGGACATTTTGTAATGTTTTTTGGATTTTATTTTAGGACATTTTGTGACAAATGCATGTGAATGATGCCTATAAGCAAGCGAGCAAGCATGCACAAGAATCAAAGGACAACCATGATCTTGCCCCTAGTCAAGCTGAAAACCAATTGACAGGTGATGAGGATGGTGACGATGTTGTTTGACGTGGGAAGGACACATCCCAAAACAACATGAGGATGATGATAATGTGACTAAAGGGTCAAGGTTTGTAGCAAGGCTAGAAACAAAGCCAAGGAATTTTTTGAATGATGCACTAGGACACATAGCAAGATTGTATGGATTGAGCTTTTTGCACTTGTCATGAATTTTTCAGGATTGGATGGGATGATGGAAGATCCTTAGACCATTGACAAGGGAAAAACCAAGGCATGTGATAGGTATGAATAGATGATGGGTGGCTTTGGTAAAAGATAAGTGACATGAGGATTTTTGGCCAGAAAAATTATCATATGGTCTCCAAGGACTATGTCATATAAGGATAACTCGTTTTCTCCAAGGTATGGGTTTGGAAAATGCTATGAAGGCTATGACATGATATTTCATGGATAGTGTATGACCAAAGGATAGACATGTCAAGATTTTTTCCAAAGCATTATTTATGTTTCTACCCCAGTCCTTATCAAGATCAAAGTAGGTGGGAAAATGGATGTGAGTGGTAGGGCTAAGATGGATAGATGGAAATGTCATAATAACTGTCATATGAAGGGTATGGGAGATGAGACAACTTTCCCCCAAGTGTAATAGTCCACATAGATAATTTCTTACACATGAGACTTGTTTGTCAGGTTTTCATCATGGTACTTATCCAAAGAGCAATAAGAATGGTTTTCACTATTGGACGAAATATTTCTCTTGACTTTTTTTCTTTCTTTTTGGTGTCACCAAGATGCCTATTTTCCAAGTTTTCATCAAGGTGACAATTTTTTTAATTTTTCTTTTCTTTTTTTGTATTTTTTGTATTTTCTGGATGGCCTTGATGCTTTAGATGATCATTGATTGTGTTGAATCCATTGACGGTGTTGATGTAGAGACTGGTTCCATGATATACCAATAATGACCTTGATGAAGTAGTTGCCTTGTTAGGATCATAGCGCTTGCATACAATTGATTGATGTCATTGTGATCCTTGTTGATACTAGAGTTGGCTTTATCAAAATACACACATTGTGATAAAGTGCCATGAGAGTCCTTATGATAAAGAGTTGCTGCCAAAATGTGATGGATTTGTGACATGGGATTTTTGCACTTTAGGCGAGATGTAGGATTATGACAGATGATGGTAGATGTGGGAGGATTGTTCAGACATTTAGATGAATCACTATTTATTTTCAAAACTTGGGATGTTGAATGGTAGAGTTTGGAATTTTGATTGGGATAATGTTTGGAACCAACACTTTTATATGCCTTGAATGATGACCATTTTTAAGGAGGTGGACATTTATTATATGTGGGAGTCCTCTTTTTTTGTGGCTCCACATTTTGATTGACTTTTACTTTTGAACTATTTTCTTTGTTTGATCCATTTTTCTTTGGGATCCATTTTAAATTTATTTGTCCATTTGGATTTTTGATTGAGTCAATGGCCTTTGATATTTGATTTTGAACTTTGAATTTGTAAGACTTTTATTTTTGTTTGTTCCAAATGGAAGGTTTATTCATGTTGGAATGAAAATTTATGGTATGGATGGAAGGAGTGTTGGTAGCAACCTTATGGTAAGAACTACTCATGGCCTCTATTTTGATGTTTGTATCAGATAAAGTTGCCCCCAATATTGAGAAGATACCATTAACATCATTAGATTTACTAACTGAAGGATAACCAAGACCTTGATGTCTAGGATTTTCCTGAAACTATACTGGTTCTAGAATTCCTTGCTCGTGTATGCCTAGTCCTTTTCCTTGATACTGCATGCTTTGACATATTCTCTTTGTGATGGGGTATTTTTTGTTTTGAAAGCAAGATGATAACCCATCATTGTGTATGTGGAAACTGTTACTTGGAATTTTCTCCTCTACAAGAAAGCCTGATTTGATAAAAGTGGATGATCCTAGTTGATAGGATGTCTTAGCTTCATTGACATGTTGGATATCTTTGTTGTGATTTTGTGACATATTAGACTCATATGATTCTACTGGTGCTTCCAAGTCAATGTCGAAACCATATTTATGGTCATTGTTATAGAGTCCAATGAACTCAGATATAGCTTGATCATTTGTAAATATGTCTAGAGTAGGAGACTCTTGTTCTAGAGGAATATCATTTTTGTGTTCAAAGGAGGCAAGTGTCTCATTTTGGGAAATGGATGTGTTTTGTATTTAGATAGGGTCATCTTTAAATGTTTGATCATGAATGGCATAAAGATCAAGGAGTGGATCATTTTGGACTTCTTTCTCAATAGTAGTGTCTTGATCAAAGACGGGTTTTTCTTGAATGATACAGTTGGAAATGGAATCTTGATCAAGGATAGGTGTATTTTGGATACCATGATTATCTAGAAGGACTTCTTGGATGGAATTAAAGATAGGGTCGTGGGATAGACTACTTTGGTCTTGAAATGAAGGTGAAGCCTTGAAGTCATGCATTAGACTTTCCATTTGACATGTATCCTCAAGTTTAGTAGATGGGATGTGACTTTGGAGATCATGACTAGATGTATTTTCATGACTAGATGTAGATTGAGATGGAGTGGCTTGGAAGAGATTAGTGGATGGACTAGGATAGGACATGGAGGCTTGGAAGGGATTAGTGGAAGGTTGGTTTCCCTTGTCAAGTTTATGATAGGTATGACTAATAGATGTTTGTCATGGATTAATGGCATGGATATGCTAAGGGACTCTTGATAATGAGGGAAGATGGATGGAGGACTAGGACTTATGGATTTTTGGTAGGAAGGGTATGTGGGTAGTTGACCATGGGTTGACGTTGATTGAAATTTGGATTGGATAAATTATCTTTTGAAGTCTATGGCTTGTTGGCATTGACCATTATAGAGTAACTGGTATTCAACTTGACTAGCAAGCATATCAAGGTAAATTGCAGACATGGTGGTGAGGTTATGACAAAAGATGGAGTATGACTAAGGTATGTGATATGAGGTCTAAGGTATGACAATGAAAAGAGGGTGAATTAAGTCTAAGGTATGCAACCTAATCTATGTTTTTGGATTTTTCTCTGCAAATAAGGTATGTCTAAGAATGATGCTATTCTAGGATGACATTGTCTAAATATGTAAAGACTAAGTGACCAAACTGAAGGATTCTAAAAGAGGTATCTATCAACTACATTTTAACCCAAGTTTCAATTTTTTTTTGACAAGGAACCTTGATAGAGCTAGAACTTAAAGAGAAAGTGAACTCCCAAGCTAGATTGATGAGTTGAAAGGATTCACGTAAAGGATATGATGACTAGGTTCAGTGACGAAGTTTTGTTGAACAAGGGTTTAACCAAAGTATGAAAGGGTGCCTACCTAGAATCTATAAAAGATGATCTCTCTAAGGGTAGTAAAGACCTATAAACTAAAATTAAAATGTGTAGCTATGGTACCTATTGCTATGACTAAGTGATGCCTAAAGAATTCAGTTTATGCAAGTTTTGAGCAAACATTTAGGTTTATGTCCAAGATTAGTGAGAAAGGTAAAACTAGATACTAGTTTGACTGGTTTTTTCTGGATTCATGAGACTCAAATCTAGTTTCCTAACTCTTAGGCAAATGCATCATAGAATTTCATAATTGCAGTCTTGTTTTTCAATTGCGGTTTTCTACTATTCAGTTGTGGGTTTCTGACAAAGTTTAATTCTAGTATTAGACAGTAGTGGTTTTATTTTTGACAAATGTGACTCAGGATGATAACTACAACTCAAAACAGGACAAATGTGAGTTTTTGTTAGACCGTGCATTGGTAACGTTTCTGTGACAGGGACAACTGTGTTGTTCCAGACTGCAGATGCGACTCACCTGGTTAGATGTATCACAAAATAAGACAATTGTGGGTTTTCTAAATTAGATGCAGTATTTCTACATATACGACTCTATATTGAACAATTGCGACTTAAAAACTCAATTGCGTGACTCTGGTTATTAATTGTGGTTTTTCAATGACTATGAATGTAAATTGACTCTATGTTGTGATCAATTTTTTGCAAACCACAGAAGACAATTTGAAAACAAAGTATTTTGACAGACGTAACTATGTAAGTTTTGAAGACAAGTACATCCTAGGCTGTGATGGATAGTATTTACTGAGTTCTCACTTGGGTTTTACCCTAGTTACGCTTATTCAAGGTAGATGACTAGTAGCTTGACCCCACTGGCTCCCCTCCATGACTCATTAACGTCATTTGGGGTAGCCAAGTTACAATACCCATGAAACTCCCATGGCATACTTTCATCTCTACACATGAACCATAAAAATATGAGACGGCTTCATAGGTTCGACTTGTTGCACTAATAAATAGAGGGATTTTGGACACTACAAACAAAGGTGTTTTATTCAGGCATTTCATTCATGGGGCATTATCTATATGATGAGAGTCTCTTTCAATCCATCTTGTTAGAATAATACTCGTGATTCTTGGGCTTTCCCCAAGAACCCACTTTTATATAACGGCTGGAAGTCCCTCAGGTTTAGGGTGCTACCAGTCTGAGTTGTCCTAGGGTGAGTACTTTTCCCCACTAGAATAGGCCCAAGTTCTAGTGTCGGTAACCGGTTCTCTTACACCCAGGATCGCACGAATGCGCAAGGGGAGAGGATACTTCGATATACCGAATCGTAAAGGGTAATAACATAATTGTGCTTTCGCACCAAACACAGTAGACACTTGTTAATTTTAATTCAAATGAAAGATTTTTTGTACACTACCAAACAATCTATTTCAAAAATTTAACTATGGTCTTCAACATGTGTTCTGTAGAATGATTCATTAGTAGTTTTGATATTGGTCTTTGACTATCGATTTGCAAAAAAATTTGTTAACTCCTCAAGACACACGTTGAAAACAAAAGATTAGCGAAAATAAAAAATGTGATTGAAAGCTATCAATTGAAAATCTAAACCTAAAAATTTACTAGTCGGATGCACCGTTTTTGTTATCAGATGCATCGCGGGATTTTTACTAGTTAGTTTCAACTCAAAAAATAACAGATGCGTAAGTATTTGTCAGATGCATTGTTTTTGATATCATATCTAGTCCAGTATGTCAATTGTGTTGTTTCGTCAAGCAGATGCATCTTCGAATGTTAGTTGTGTTGTTTCGTTAAACAAATGCATCGTTTCATACAAAAACCTGCAAAAATCAAATAAAAGTCTATGGATACGTGAAGATGGTGTCCTCATGTCGGGTTCACCAAATGTAACCATCAGGAAAACAACAAAGGTTAAAAGCAAACACTCAAATACAATCTAAGCTCTAATGTAATCTAAAGTCAAACAACAAAGAACAAAGGAAATAAGCTAAAACATAAAACAATCTCACCAAAGATCGATGCAACTCCATGGATAACCTTTGTTGTCCTTCTCCATTTCATCTTTTGTAGTGTACTTTCCCTTAGATTTTCAATGATTGTGCAAGCATAGCCTAAGGATTGTGATAATAACAAAACATCGAAGATTTAAGATAATTGCTCCAAAAGTCACAAGATTTCAGGAGAGATTGAAATGATGAAAGACAAATAAATTTATAGAAAATTGATCATTCGAATGATAGGCCAGGATCGAAAGATCAACAGATGGTTGATATAAAAGGATTAGAAATGCATTATGATGACTGTTAGTAGTGACATGAGTGATAAAACTAAAAATAGAAATAAAGATTAAATAAATGATTTAATCTTCGAGTTTCAAATTCGAAAACAAAAGAATATTCTTTGCATGACAAAGATAAAGATAGAATTAAAGCAATGCTTTGTTCGAATAAACACACACGATTTAATTAAATAAATAAAGATATTTAATTAATATGCATGTACATGCAAACGAGTTAGAACTAGATGACTAAATGATATGACAAAGAGATTACTTGTGAAAGCCACTCAGACACTAAATCCAAAGTTAACTGACCGATTTAAATAGATCTCGAGTCGAGCGAGAGTGAACACTTAGATAACTTACACAATTATCTAAATATAGAGGAATGCGTTAAAATAGATTTTATGAATTAAATAATTCATTTAATTCAAGATTTGATATTTGAAGAATAATTAAATAAATAAGATTTATTTAATTAAGTGATGAAGGGGTTAAATGAATAATTAAATAAATAAATAATTTATTTATTATAGTTGAAATATGATAAAGATTTGACAAGAAGGATAAGGCTAATTAGTAACATAATTAAATAAAAAGCGTTTATTTACTTAATCAGATAGAATAAAGAAAATGAGAATTAATTAAATAATTAAGATTATTTAATTAATAAATGAATTGAAGAATTTTAGAAAATAATTAAATAATTGACATTATTTAATCATGACCATGAAGAATATTGAAGTCGCAGGCTTAGACCAGATTTCGGTGTCTACATATATGTATATCAATAACACACACACACACACATATATATATATATACCAATAAAGTATGTATCCATTTGATATACCAATGAATACAAACAAGTTAACATTCACATAGTAATAATAATTATATCGATTGTGCATATATGTATGTATATATATATATATATTTTGATACATAAGATTTTTATATTATATTAATTTAAAGATAAAAACATACACCCATCTGCTAAGCAATAATTTTCCATCACCCGATCAAAGCCCAAAAACTACCAAACTACCCTTGACCAACACAGAGAATATGATCATATCAAGATTTTAACAAAAATGGCATTGCCATTTCCAAAAACCAAAAAAACTCCAGACTCAAACAACCCGACCAAACCATAACATATTCTTGACTAAAATTAGACACTAACCAATTCACATGAACCCATTAAGTTTGGAAAAGGACTTAAAATCCTTAACCCATTCAAGGCCTCCAACTGCCATTAACCCTATCATCTTCTTTAGGTATTTTACCGCCATAGCCACAATCATTCGGTGACACATGAGTGTTGCCCCACTCAAGCCCATGAGGAAAGGATAGAATTTAACAACCTCGTCCATATTTTGCATAAGCTCCAAATCCACTGGACTCTGGATCCTGGTGCCAACAATCGCCACTTTCAGAACCTCCTCCACACCACCTACCAAATCCTTTCTAAATAGCCACACCAACAAATCCTTCGCCTCTAACTTAGCAACTTGGCTATCAAGTAGAGAAGCCAAAAACCACGAGGAAATATCTGCATTGTCCCTCCCATACTCCTTTTGTTTGAGGTGGCCACTCCCCAAAATCATTTTTACTACTGTGATAGTGAGAGGATTAATGTTGAGCAGGATTCGCTTCAACTTCTGGTTCATTATCTTATGGAACGCAACCCGCCTTGATGTTGCCAACAAAAAAATTGGGGTGTTCGCTCCAAACCACACCAGACCGTCCATTGAAACTGCTATTACAAACTTCGAGTGCCTAGTCAGTGCCATCCTTAGATGACTCCAGAAGCCGAGCGAAGGCTGCCAACCAACTCTCCACCATTAACTAAGCATCAACATCAAAAAATTACTATGCAACACAACCAATTTCTCTACTCATTAATAAAGATCGCGGGCTCCAATCAATTCCAACTTCACACGAATGAGACATAATATCTAGGCAAGGCAAGTTGTCCTTGCACTAGCAATTTCATCTTGCATCCTTGGCTCTGTATGCGAGGCTATCCTTAGAAAACAAGCTTTAAACTATCGACCATCATTATAAATACTTGCCATAAATGAGGTGACTTTCTCTTATGCTAGCATCCACCTCATCACTAGTCACCCCATGTGGATGCCACCTCTTGGACCTTCTAAAGCCCTCCGCCAGCTTGGAGGGCCGCCCACGTATTTATATATATATCTACATATATGTTTGTGTGTGTGTGTATAATTATATCGATTATGTACACACACACACACACACACACACATATATATATATATATATATATATATATATATATATATATATCATGCCAATAAAGTATGTATCCATTCAATATACCAATGAATACAAACAATTTAACATTCACATAGTAATAATAATTATATCGATTGTGTATATATTCCTCTATGTAAGTATATATGTATTTGTACATATATTGATACATTCGTATGGGCATGTCTGTTCGCCAAACATACATGTGTATCGATACATGTATACATATGGATATATCATACATACATACATACATACATACATACATACATATATATATTTGATTGTGCACCAAGCGCATACGCAATTACTATTGTGTTGATAGGGAACATACATGTGATGTATTTATACATATACACATTCATGTTGTATTGTCCATTTGATAGCTCCATGCTCACAAGCAACTCGTTCATAAGCATGCATAGGTACATCTACCTATGTACTCTCATGCGTGTGTTCCTTCATGTGTATGGACTATCATTGACATGCATATGTATACATATACACACATTCCACTTGTGTTCAACTGATCAATACAAGCATAGTAATAAAAGGAAGGACTCATAAGCTCTAAACATATAACATCACCCAAACATGCATTCAACAGTAATCATGACCCTTACTAATGCAAAAATTCATACTAAGGATGACTTACCAATTCTCGACATAATAACTTGACTCAACCATTCTACTATGAGTGTGTGAAAGCTCAGATAGGTTACATTATTGGTTACCTGACCAAGATATTCTCGTGAGTGATACTTCCCCTCACACTTGGAGGAATTGAACATAAACTTGCATCAACTAACACATTCCCACAATAGTCAGTTGTTCAACAAAATATGCATTACACATAATATATCCCCATAGCTAGAATACATAATTCAATAACCATTCATTTCACATATATGTATTTCTTCACATAACATTTAAATGAAACAAAGTTCATTCATAATTCATCGATAACAAAGTGCAAGTACATTTTATTCTCATTCAAAATTCCAATTACATTCACATTTACCCTACATAGTAATAGTAAATAATATATACATAATTGGGGTGTAACATACTCCCCCCCTTGTGAATCATTGTCCATGATGATTTTATGTAGCAACATAAAACTAAACAAACAAACAAAATATTGTTTCAAGTACTCTCAAATGCATCTAAAACATGAGAAAACTTTTGTTGTATCTCAACATAGTCTTCCCAAGTAGCAGAGTCTTCGACATACTGGTCCCACTGGACTTTGTATTGCAAGACCTCCCTGTTATGCAAGCGAAGCTTACACGAGCATCTTGATGGATTTGAGTGTTACCAATCTTAGGTCTTGTACTTGTAAAGCATTCCAATCAATCACATGATTATCACCTAGTGTATACTTCTTTAGGTAGGACACATGGAAGACGTTATGCATCCTAGAAAAAGTTAGTGGCAAGGCAATTTGATAAGCTATCAGATACACTTTCTCAAGAATCTCAAAAGGTCCTACATATCGTGGAGCTAATTTGGAAGAATTCCCAAATTTAATGAAACTCTTGTGAGGTTTCACTCTCAACAACACCTTGTCACCCATGGTAAAATTTTGAGGCACTCTCTTAGCATCAACATAACTTTTTTGTCTATCGTTATCTTCAGCCAATCTTTGCTTAACAATTCTTACTTGCTCATCCATTTTAGCTAACATTTATGGCCCAAGACTTACTCTATCCTCAAGTATGTCCCAAATTATAGGATTTTGCCACTTTTGACCATATAGCGCTTCGAAAGGAGCCATCTTTATTGTGGACTGGTAAGAATGTTGTAAGAAAATTCTACTAAAGGAAAGTAGTCTTCCCACTTATATTGTTGATTGATGCAATACATCCTATGTAGGTCCTCCAATACTTGATTCACCCTTTCAGTTTGTCCATCTATCTTTGGATGATATGTTGAGCTAATATTAAATTGAGTCCCAAGTGCAAAAAACAAGGTCTGCCAAAACCTAGAAGTGACTCGTGCATCTCTATCTGAGATAATCTTCTCAAGAATCCCATGGAACCTAAACACTTCTTGCAAAAATTTACTTGTTATGATAGGTGCTCCATCAATTATATTCCTGGGTATGAAATGTGCTACTTTAGTGAGCTTATCCACAACTACAAGAATGTCATTGTGATTATTTCTTGACATAGGCAATCCTTGGACAAATTCCATACTTATGACTTGCCACTTTCTCTCTAGTATATCATATGGGTATAACAAGCCTGCAAGATGATGATGCTCCGCTTTAACCCTTTGACATTCAAGACACCTAGCCACAAATCTAGCAACATCTCCTTTCATGCCCTTCCAAAAATATAATGGTTTAACATCTGCCAACATTTTTGTCACTCTAGGGTGTCCAGAGTATGACGCTTCATGTACTTTCCATACTAGATTTCTTAACTCTTCAAAGTCAAGTACATACATTTTCCCCTTATACCTAAGTAGTCCACTAGGTTCAAAATGAAAACCTTCATACCTAGAATCTTGTGGATTGCTAGTGAGTGTTTGTTTAACTTGCACATAGTACTCATCCTCTTTGCATTTCTACAACACGTGTCTGTTAAAGTCAATTTGAATTGTTACTATTGAAGCAATACGACACCTTCAACTCAAGGCGTCGACAACCTGATTCTCTTTCCCTTTAATATTACTGATATTAAAGCCATAAATAGTTATTAAATCTAACCATCTTCTTTGTCTTGCATTCAAATTAGGTTGAGTGAATAGATACTTCAACCCATTATGATCAGTTCTCATCTCAAAGGGTTTCCCTAGCAAGTAATGCCTCCACATTTGCAATGCGTGAACCATAGCTGCCAACTCCGCAAGGTTTTAGCTTCCTTGATTCATATGCAATTAATTTCCCTTTTTGCATTAACACACCCCCTAAGCCCTCTTCTGATGCATTCATGATAATAATAAAGTCACCCTTAGGATCTAGTACTTTCAAAATCGGGGCGGTAGTCAATTTCTCTTTGAGTAGGTCAAATGCTTCTTGACACTTCTCTATCCACTCAAACTTCTTCCCTTTATTTTGCAAAGAAGTAATTAGAAAGGCTATCTTAGAGAAATTTGCAACAAACTTCCTATAGTATCCCACTAGACCCATAAAACTTCTAACCTCTGATACATTCTTGGGTACTAGCCATTCAAGCACCACCTTGATCTTAGCTAGATCTACAGAAGTTCCATCTGTCGAGATCACATGTCTAAGATAATGTAATCTCTTATGGAAGAAGGTACACTTAGAGAGTTTTCCATATAACTTATGTTCTCTAAGTCGTCGTAGAACCATCTCTAAATGCCTAAAATGTTCCTCCCCATTCTTTAAGTAAATCAAAATGTCATCTAGGAAAACTAAGACAAATTTATCTAACAACCCCTAAATACGTTGTTCATAAGGTTCATAAATATTGCAGGTGCATTCGTTAAACCAAAGGGTAGAATTGTAAACTCATAGTGTCCATATCTAATTCTAAATGCAGTTTTGAAGATATCTTCATCTTTAATCCTCAACTGGTGGTATCTAGATCTCAGACCTATCTTAGAAAATATGACAGCTCCCCTCATTTGATGAAATAGATCACTAATGTGTGGTAACAAATACTTATTCTTTAATGTAGCTTTAATAAGCATACAATAATCTATACACATACATAATGTACCATCCTTCTTTTTCACAAAGATGACTAGTGCTCCCCAAGGTGAAACAGTTGGTCTTATCAACCCTTTAGAAAAAAATTCATCCAATTGTGCCTTAAGCTCCATTAGTTCAATTGTCATCATTCTATAAGGTACCTTGGAAGTAGGTTCAGACCCTGAAACTATATCTATAGAGAAGTCAAATATCCTTTCGGTGGCAACCCAGGTAACTCATCTGGAAACACATCCAAAAACTTTCTTAGTATAGGATACCTCTCCATATCTAACATTCTATTTTCTTCCATTTCACCATCTTCCATCTCTTGGAAGCTCTATGATTCCAATTTATCAAGATTTTCTTCAAATTTTTCCATCTTGGCCGCAAAGAGTTTGCACCCTTTCTTCTTAGCCCTTAGCAATTGTATTTCAGAGATTTGACAAATATTGGCCTCTCTAGGTGTCCCTTGAAACTTCACTTGATTACCAAGATCATCTAAGAATTCTACTATTTTAACATGGAAATCTACCTTATCCCTATGTCTCCATAACCAATTCATTCCTAGGATAACATCATAGGATCCTAAAGGTGGGACATATAGGTTCACTTCTATAGAAAAACAAGGCAGCTCTATCCTAGCTTTGAGAAAACATTGTTCCACCTTCTTTGGAGTTGGTTTGTCTTGAACTCCCATAATCTTCTTAAAGTTTTTGTTCTCCTCATGGATGGAGATATCTTTGAGTGTCTTCTTTTGTTTAACCTCTTTCTCATACACAAGATCCATAGTAGCTAGACCATGCACATCCACCTCTCCTCTGATCTAACTACTAAGTCCCATGATAAACTTTATTATATGTAAGTGTTCATCCTTCTAGTACATAGGAACATAACACAAAAGACAGGTAAAATTATCCCAATACTCATTAACCTTCATCTCACCTTGTCCCAAAATCTGAAAATCCATGAGTTTCTAGTCAAAATAGAGTTGGGGTAACCATCTCTCATGAAAAATTTCAACAAATTCACTCCATGTTAGTTTCCATGAGTTAAGGTTGAGTTCCATCTTTTATTCATCCACCAATTAGAGGCTTCCCCAGCTAACTGGTATGCTCCCCATGTTGCTTTGGTGACCTCAGTATAATTCTAAATTTTGAAATACTTCTCCATTTGGACTAATCAAGCCTTAGCTTCATCTCCGTCGGTGCTTCCCTCAAACTTAGGTGTTGTGATTTTCTTCATATCTCTAGAGAGTTTAGAAGCCATACACTTCCTATTAGTTTCCTCAGATAGAGAAGGTGATTTCTCTCTCTCATGTTCATGGAAAATTTCTCCCTCCTCATTATTTGGAACTTCCTTCTCAATTCTATCCTTTACCCTTCTTTCTTGCCCCAGGTTTTCCAACCTTGCTAAGATTTGGTCTAGTCTAGTTTCAACTCCTACTGGTCCTTTCCCAACTTCTTGGCTTCCTATAGGATTGGTTCGTGTTATCACCATCTTTGCAAGAACAGATTCTACCGAAAGGTTCATCCATGTTAGACTAAATCATGTTATCAAGTGTCTTATGGAAAAAATTTAAATGAGCATTTCTTTTCACATAAGGAATTCCACATAAGACTTAAGGACAATATTTTTTGATAAACACTTGATTTTATTCATTTTTCAAGGATTTCAATATCCTTTTGATTACATGGAGTGAATATTCAGATAGTCAAGTTGAGAGTATCCCTCAGATTCACTCTCTAACACATAACTTAATGGAGTATACCCTACAGATTGATATTGTTGCTCATCTCTCATTTGTTCATACCTATCCTAGAATGGATAATAGCCTTCAAATTTGTCATTTGATACATAGTTGCAAGGTATATAACCCTCAAACTCGTTACTTGAGGAAATTACAATTACTTCCGCCATTAGAAGAACTCTAGGGTCTTTAAAAATAAATATTGAACTGACACTTCCTTCCAAGGGAATATCCCTGGAAAGTGATAAAGCTTTAGAATTCTCTACTGAGATGGAAGGTAGGTAGTTGTACTTAGCTTCCATCTTCATCTTTCTCTTCACATCACTATTTCAAGAAAGTGTATGACTAAAGGTTTTAGTCTAGCTTAACCAGATGACATTGTCATAGTCAATACCCTCAATTGTTCTAACGATGGCATCTCTTTCCTTCTTGGCCTTGAGGTAGCACTCATTTCCAATTACAAACTTTCTAGCCGTTAACCTGAGACGCACCATCCTGGCAAGAGAATTTCCAAACATTAGATAACATTGGACAAAAATTATGATGAGCTCATAGGTTCTAGAGCTAAACCTAGTAGCTCTGATACCACATGTAACATGTCAACCTTCGCTGCAATAAATTTTCCTAAGTTTTCACTTTGTGAGTAAATAAACTATGTAACTTAACCATTGCAATAAAAAAAATCTTTTCTTTATTGATAATAATGAACATAGATGACCTAACAATAATAAACATTAATTTCATTCTGAAGTAATAATTTCCACAATTACAATATTTCAAAGAATGTGTACAATGTACATACATAGCTCAACTGAGCTTCAAAACAATAGATATAGATGGTCTAGGATCCTCCTTTCAAATCTTGGTCTTTTGTCACCTACTGAGGAGGAGAAGCATCACTCAAGCCCTTTTCCACCAACCACAGAATCATATGCAGTCCCTCGCACATCTATCATTCGATAGATGGCCCTACCCTTTGACAAAGAGATTGGTGGAGTAACCTCGAAATGACAACCAACTGAGCTTAGTGTTGTGTCTTACATGACTAGGACTTGTAAACCCACAACCTTGGACTAGCATGCAAATACATGGATCACGGTGAATTGACTGTGGAGCCAAAGGCAATCACACTACTTTGGCCAAAGTGTTCTCACTTAGTACTTTGAGTGATAGTCATCCTACTCACATACACTACTCAAGCTCGATTTGAATTTAGGCCACTATATTATAAGCATAGGTATTTCCTCCTATGGGTAATCTTTAACCCTAGAAACATCCTATTCCATTTCCCAAAAACTCTATGATAATTCAATTCACAAAGCATATAAACAAGTTCCCTCCCTTAAATGGACAATCAATCCCAAGAGTAACTCTCTAGCTAACTAATATAATTAAATAACTAAAGCTATAAACAACCCTTAGGCTATTCTTTGTTTAATCATCCCTAGTATCATAATACTAATGACAACACTCTCTCCTATTACAGACTAAATACAAGCACCTTACAAACAAGCATTAAATAGCATCATTTCCTTTCCAAAACAAATGTCGTTTTCCAATGCAAGTAATCTCATGCAAAATAATATATCATTCAATTCTCAATCCTTTGAAAATAAAGACAAAATAGACAAGACGAGATCCCCATGCCTGTATTTCGCTTAACCACTTGACTTGATTGGTTGCACAACCTCCAACAATGGCTTACAAGCTTCTTTAATCCCACTAAGCAAGACTCCTCACAAGTTGATAATATGCTCTTACTAATAAAACTCTCACAATATAGCTCCTCTCAAATGTTAAGGCTCTCACAAAACAACTCTCAGCTCTCATAGAATAATGCAGTAGAGTAAAATAGTAGAATAAGTTTGTAGAATGATAAGTGTGTCCCAAATGAGAGCTCTACCTCTCTATTTATATAGAAAAAAGGATATATTGCAGCCTACAAATATGGCATGCAAAATGATAGCCTATTCCATGCAAATTGACTCACTCAACTCAACTAAAAGGTGGTGAATAAGCAAAGAGTATACTCAACATAAAATGCCACATATCGACCTCTATAGTTGACAGTAGTTTAAGACTATTTTAATCTACACATGATCAAATGATGACAATCAAATTTTTTCCAAAATGATCTTCTACAAGAAATAAAACTTGATAATATGGCGCCAAGTATGCAACCTCTTCCTATTAACATTGGCACGGTTAAAATCATTGATTTAGTCTACTGTTAATAGGGAACACCTTGCTATGTCGACGCAATCATGATTTTGCTTAGTATAGAGGAAATATAAGTTGCTTTTAGCGCACAAATAGTGCTTTGACTAATTCTTGCATCATTGTTTACTTCCCTATTCTCCAACATTCAATAATACTAATGAGGTGGTTTATATTTTATCACTTTATGCTTTCTCAGCTAAGTAATTTGCTGATTAGATATTATAAATCAATTTCCATAGAATCGGCTATGGCACATTCACCATATTTACCTTGTTGCTTGATGCAGATCAAGGTGGAGAAGGCTCAACAATGAACAATGACAACTTCAACAAAGAACTCTTTCCCACAAGGAACTCAGTTTGACATACATCAACTCACCCTCAAGTTCTCCAATCACTCAAACTTGTAAAATAGCATCAAACTAAACAAGAACTCCCACAAAGGTTTTCAAAACTCATCCAACAACAATTGAAAGTGCTTCAAGCAGCCATCAAAGTAGATTCATGGAATTTCACAAAAATCATCATTTTGCACCAAGTTTCCCTTGTAGTAGTGGAAAAATGGTTTTTGACACTTTTCACACAAATTTACCAAAAAAAATAGAAAAAAAAACATGGATTCAAGGACCCTTTTCAGGTTTTTTAAACATATCAAAGAATTAGATACAACTCTTTTGGACCAAAAGCTTCAAAATTGAGATTTTCATAGTTTTAGGCCTCCAATTAGGCCACTTTTCCAAAGAGACCTACCTCAAAACTCCTTACCGGACCTTCTAACCTCAAAAAATTCTTGCCTTGGGTTGCAAAACCAAATATTTTTCAGGTCTTAAGACCCCAAATTCTCAAGTAAATCCACAAACCTAAAACCCTCCTTTTAGCCTAAGTAACTAGGGTTTTGGAGCACCCTTATTATTTCTCCACATTCCCAACCATTCTAGAATAAAACAACTACTTAGACATATATAATTAGTTCCTCTCATTCTCAAGGAACATTTAATTAGACAATAACAACGTGGGTTTTCAACTTCATAGGTCTGGCCCACCAAATTCTATGGGAAAACACACAATTTTAGCCCTTACTCTCATTGTTCAAGCCAAGAAACCATTATTATATGCCTCATACTCCTAGAATGTCATTCCCTATATCCAAATACACCATCCCACTGAGTTACAATCCATTACAGTAGGTGGGATGATGTTTAGAGCATTATAATGGCTTCAAAACCCTTATCCCTGCTCAAACCCGGTATGGAGTTTTTGTTGATTTTCAAGCCTTAAAGTTTTAAATAGACCCCTGTCAAGACACCAAAAGAAGATTAGAAAATTTTTCTACATGATCAAATGAGAAAACACTACATGTGGAGCCTGCATGGCCTGCAAACAACAAGGAAGCTTGGAAAAACAATGAAAGCTATATGAATACAAAGAAAACTTCAATCTTTATTACTTCCTTTTGCTTCAACAACCTATTCTCGGGATTCCCCAAGGATTTTATAACATTTTCAAATTGTTCAATCCCACCAATTTCCACAACTACTAAACAACCACTCTTTGAAAGCATATAACCGGTGGAATTACAATTATGTTGTTTAATGCAACTCATAAACTTGAGCCTTTATGACTTTACCTTCATGACTCTACTACATATAATCTTATATTATTGCCTTTTTAGGCTTACAAATGAAATTTATTGACTTATTTTAAAATAAGAAAGCATAGGAATATTAAAACACAAGAATTTGTACCTAGGTGATATGATTCCCTTGCACCATACACCCCCCTTAAGAAGAATTCATGCCTCATGAATTGTGGAAGGTACCAATAAGTCCAAGGTGGATTGAAACTCCATTGATTCACAAGCCATTGCCACTATCCCATACTAGTTTGTGCTCCATATTGTTCCACCTTTTTACTCTGCCCTACACTTCTAACATGTTGGAGTGCATCTACATGTGTATTTTCCTTGTACTCTATCCTCAGACCAGTCAACTGTCCTTTACCTTTTTTGTGTCCAACATTTGATCCATTATTATGCCCTATACTTGCATACAAACTTGTGTTAGCATTCCTTTGATTTTACTTCACTTACTTCTCATGTACATGCCTACAACTGTCTTCTCTGCCCTGTCTTGCTTGTCCTTTACTCACTATCCTCTTATCTTGCTTTACCACTGGAAAATCAGACTTATATACCCCTGCACCTACAAATTTTTCTTGGTTCTCAACTTTATTCTTGACCATAGGACATTCAATGCTTCCTACCATCACCTTATCTTGCAAATTTACTGTCCTTACCTCCTTTACCTCTGTATTCTCCTTGTTACCTGTTGTTCCTGCATTGTTAGTCCTCAAAACAACATTAGGATCTACCATTATGTTTTATTTCACAACATTTATAGGCTCTTTCATCCCACACATAATAACCTTTGCCTTACCTTTCTCATCCTCTATCCAAGGAGTCAAAGAAAACCTTTGTCTATCTTGCAAGATTGTGTATTTATTTTCCTTTCCATCATAGATGGCACTCCTATCATACTTCCATGGTCTCCCAAGGAGTATGTGACAACAGTCCATTGGTAAAATGTCACAAAGAACACTGTCTTTATACTCATCTATTTGAAAATCTACAATAGCTTTCTCATTCACTAACAATGATTGACCATTGCTTAGCCAAGAGACCTTGTAAGGAAAATCATGAGGTATTCTTTTCAAATTGAGTTTATTCACCATTTCACAAGAAACCATATTTTTAGTTGAACCTGAATCCACTACCATCCTACATACCTTACCTTGTACCTTGTAATAGATTCTGAAGAGTGCTTTCCTTTGTAGGGGTTCTTCAGGAATTGACACCTTGAGCAATGTTCTTCTAATCATCAAGTTCTCTCCAACTTCTGATGTGAGATTAATAATAGGTGAAGTCACACTCTCTTCATCTTCATGCACTAATTTATTCCTCCTTTCTCCATCATGAGAGCTTGAGCCTTTCCTTTCAGGACACTTGAAGGATGGATGTCCAGGCTGGTTACAAGTGTAGCATCTCCTTGAAAATGCATTGTTGGAATTCCTACCTCCTCTAAATCTTCCTCTTGTGCATCTCCATCCACCTCTAGAATCAGATTGCTCTTGACCTTTCACGACATCCTCTTGGTTATCATTGGTTGGATTTGAACTAGACATGAATCCTCTTCCTCTTGATGCATTACCTTTGCCTCTATCTGCTTTGTCTTTCCTTCTCTTCATTTTCTCCTCCACCCTGATAGCCATTTGATAATAATCCTCTACACTCCTAGGGTTAGCCAAAACCAATTCATCCTATATATTAAGCCTTAAACCACCAATATATCTAGTAATTTTTCCATCTTCATTCTCATGATGACCAGATCTTAGACTCAATTTATAAAACTCCTAAGTATAAGACTTAATATCCATTTCCTTTTGCCTTAAACTTTGCAATTTCTTAAATATTTGAACTTGGTGATCCTTGGGTAAGAATTTACCTTTCATTTTTGATATCATCTTGTCCCATGATGTGATCTTAGACTTTCCTTGCTTCCTCCTCTCAGACTGAAAGTAATCCCACCATACCAAAGCATGGCCCTGCAACTTAGTCTTTACAATCCTTACTCTCTGCTCCTCAGGAACTTCATCACATTCAAAATGATTATCTAATGCAGCAATCCAATCAAGTAGTTCTTCATCATTTAAACTACCATCATATTTAGGAACATCAAGTTTTAACTTAGGCTTGTCACTCTTCACTTCCTTCAACAACTTTGCAATTCTTTGATCTTCTGGATCAAGTTCGTCTTCCTCTTCTTCTATCTCACTCTCTTCCACTTCCCTTCTCTTGTTTGTCTCCAAGGCTATGATCCTTTCTTCCAATTCTTTGATTTCTCTTGCATGTCTGTCCTTCATCTCCATCTCTTTAGCCATATCATTCTTCTTTGGAGGTATCTTGTCAACCTTGCCTCTTCACCTTCTTCTTTAACTTGCAAAATTAAAAAAAAATCTACTCCCTGCTTTGATACCACTATGATGTAGATCAAGGTGGAGAAGGATCAACAATGAACAATGATAACTTCAACAAAGAACTCTTTCCCACAAGGAACTCAGTTTGACAGACATCAACTCACCCTCAAGTTCTCTAATCACTCAAACTTATAAAATAGCATCAAACTCAACATGGACTCCCACAAAGGTTGTCAAAACTTATCCAATGACAATTGAAAGTGCTTCACAGAACCATCAAAGAAGATTCAAGGAATTTCACAAAAATCATCATTTTGCACCAAGTTTCCCTTGTAGTAGTGGAAAAATGGTTTTTGACACTTTTCACACAAATTTCCCAAAACAACCAAAAAAAAAACATGGATTTAAGGACCATTTTCAGGTTTATTAAACATATCAAAGAACCAAATACAACTCTTTTGGACCCAAAGCTTCAAAATTGAGATTTTCACAGTTTTAGGCCTCCAATTAGGCCACTTTTCCAAAGAGACCTGCCTCAAGACTCCTCACCAGACCCTCTAACCTCAAAAAAGTCTTTCCTTGGGTTTCCAAACCAAATGTTTTTAGGTCTTAAGACTCCAAATGCTCAAGTAAATCCACAAACCTAAAACCCTCCTTTTAGCCTAAGTAACTAGGGTTTTGGAGCACGCTTATTGTTTCTCCACATTCCCAACCATTCCAGAATAAAAAAACTACTCAAACATCTATAATTAGGTCCTATCATGCTCAAGGAACATTTACTTGTACAATAACAATGTGGGTTTTCAACTTCATAGGTCTGACCCACCAAATTCCATGGGAAAACACATATTTTCAACCCTTACTCTCATTGTTCAAGCCAAGAAACCATTATTATATGCCTCCTACTCCTAGAATGTCATTCCCTATATCCAAATACACCATCCCACTGAGTTATAATCAATCACAGTAGGTGGGATGATGTTTAGAGCATTATAATGTCTTCAAAACCCTTATGCCTGCTCAAACCCGGTATGGAGTTTTTGTTGATTTTCAAGCCTTAAAGGTTTAAATAGACCCCTTTCAAGACACAAAAATGTAGATAAGAACATTTTTCTACAGGTTTAAATGAGAAAACACTACATGTGGAGCTTGCACAACTTGCAAACAACAAGGAAGTTTGGAAAAAATAGTGAAAACTATATGAATACACAGAAAACTTCAATATTTATTACTTCGTTTTGCTTCAACAACCCATTCTCGGGCTTCCCCAAGGAGTTTATAAAATTTTCAAACTGTTCAATCCCACCAACATCCACAACTACCAAACAACCACTCTTTGAAAGCATATAACTGGTGGAATTACAATTATGTTGCTTAATGCAACTCATAAACTTGAAACTTTATGACTTTACCTTCATGACTCTACTACATATAATCTTATATATTATTTCCTTTTTAGGCTTACAAATGAAATGCATTGACTCATTTTAAAATAAGAAAGCATAGGACTACTTAGACACAAGAATTTGTACCTAGGTGATATGATGCCCCTACACCATTGCTACGTAATATAGAGCATGTTATTTGACCTTTAGTCAATGCCAATATATGTTATATTTGACCCTTAAAAGCTTTGTATATGTTATATACTATTTGGCCTATGTTAAATATATAAATCGACCTCCATGTTGAATATATAAGTCGGCCTCAAGCATTACATATGTTAATCGATATCTAAACATATATTTATATATTTATATATATTCATATATGTACATCTACATACACACACACACACATATATATCAATAACACACACACACACACACATATATATGTTAATATATATATCATGCCAATATATATATATATATTCCTCTATGTACATGTATATTTATATGTACATATTTTGATACATTCATATGGGCATGTTCGTTTTCCAAACATACGTGTGTATCAATACATGTATACATATGGATATATGTATATATCATATATACATATATATACACACATTTGATTGTACACCAAGCACACACAAAATTACTATTGTGTTGATAGGGAATAGACATGTGATGCATTTGTACATATACACATTCATGTCATATTTTCAATTCAATAGCTCCATGCTCACAAGAAACTCATTCATAAGAATGCATAGGTATGTCTACCTATGTACTCTCATATATGTGTTCCTTCATGTGTATGGACTATCATCAACATGCATACGTATACATGTACACACATTTTGCGTGTGTTTAACTTATCAATACAAGTAGAGTAATATAAGGAAGGACTCATTAGCTCTAAACATATAACATCACCGATACATGCATTCAACAGTAATCATGACCCTTACTAATGTAGAAATTCATACTAAGGATGACTTACCAATTCCCAACATAATAACTTGACTCAACCATTCTACTATGAGTGTGTGAAAGCTCAGATAGGTTACGTTATTGGTTACCCAACCAAGATCGTCTCTTGAGTGATACTTCCCCTCACACCTGGAGGAATTGAACATAAACTTGCATCAACTAACACATTCCCATGGTAGTCAACAGTTCAACAAAATATGTGTTACACATAATATATCCCCATAGTTAGAATACATAATTCAATGACCATTCATTTCACATATATGCATTTCTTCACATAATATTTAAATGAAACAAAATTCATTCATAATTCATTAGTAACAAAGTGCAAGCACCTTCTTTTTTTTTTGATAAAAGGCCCATGACCTATATATATGTTAAAATAAAGTTTGTACATAGGATTTGTATCATATGGAATAAAAGCTGTAAAATTCCATATCAGTTCCCAAACTGCCCATGAAATCATACTTTTGCTTACAATGCAGATGGAAATACAAAATTTAAAGCATATTTTTTTTAACATTTTCCAAATTCAAAAGAAAACAAATCCTGTCGATCATTTCTGGATACCCATCTTCATTCCTTTCATTTTATCATTGTAGAGCTAGGTTTCATGTAAAATTCCCAAAAAAACTGCTTGCCAACAACCATAATGTTACTCCTCCATTCGTTCCACTTGGATTGAATTCTTGTCCTGAGCCTCAACATCCTCCTGAGCTTGCAAACCACAGGAAAATGAGCCATGTCTTGAAATTGGTTCAACCTAAGCTTGCAAACCACAGACACACGATCCATAGCCTGCATCTGGTTAATTTATGATTTGAACCCCCCGAGCTGAGCATGGGCGAGCTACTAAACCCTTTCCTTTCATGTTAGCATTTTCTACATTATCACGGGCAATCCAAGATTTCACTCGGTTTGCATTTGGACCAAAGGAAGTCCCTCGACCTCTCCTTTGAGCAAGAGAATCATTTAAAGGAGAATGAGCATAATGCACTTTTAGGAAGGAAATAGCATAATAATTTTCCTTAATGGCCTATCCATATTTACACAAATTTTTTGATAGTTCTTCCTTAGGGAATTCAACAACCTACTATCACTTTTATATTGCAGAGCCAGTTTGATAGAGTCATAAATTTCTTCAAAGCCATGGCGATGCCTGATAAACTCTCTAGGAAACAAACCTTCCTATATTCCCATCCCCAGTAGAAATATTGTACCCGTGGGCCACAACTAACAAAGCATTATTTTGTAGAAATTGGGGTTTGACAAATTGCTCTGCAATTAGCATTAACTCTCGAAGAGATTGCAGTAAATCCATGATATTTGAAAGAAAAACATAAAACACCTGAGATGGGAAGATAATTCCTCTTTCACACAGGCTCATCACCTCCATGCCAAGCACTATTCAAACAACTTCCTCAACCCTAGAGCAATTCAAATTCAAAAACCAGCTTCAAGCAATTGTGAGAGAGGTACTCCTCGAAATGATGCTCCCAAGTCTGCACCATCAAGTTTACTTTAAGATTCCAGGGCTTGAAATCCATCTTGCCACTTTCCAACACATAGACAATTAGCTCTCTCAGAATGATAGCCAAAAGTGGACCTTCGAATGAATACACCATAAACAATCACCTCCCTTTATAGCCAATAAAACCATGTGCAAATCTACTTTGTTACTGAAGAGGAATATTTTGTGGTCATGAGAAGGAGAGCTCATTTAATTTGTTGTAGATAAAAATTGTAATAACTTGTGCAAACATTGCATTCCCAACCCTACTTTTTGTGTCGCACTCCAAACCATCATAGCTCCCTGTACCTGCAAAACAACAAACTTAAATAAAACCTGATGCTAGCAACACTTGTCCATATTTGGACACTGCTACCATAACCATATTTGGAAATGTGTCTTTCAAATCCCTCGACATGCTGACGACACAAGCGATGCATCTACATCAAGGTGGAGTACTTTGTAAAACACAATGTAATCATTATCCAACACTTATTCCACTTGAGTGTACCAGTAACTGAAAGTCCATAAAATACCATCATCGTCATCAAAGGAAATTTAGCATCTCCCAATGTAACTGTTAAGCCAGCTAGGAAAGCTATGACATGAAAATCATCCTCTTTCAGCATGACTATTCCCTGAACAAGTGTGTAATTAGTGCGAACATTTAAATTTTCTTAATTTCCTTTATCAATTATGAATTCTAGTAGCTGAGAGTATTGCTTTACAATCTCTTGGTGTCCCACTACCTTAAGTTCTTGACCATCACATCCCATATTTGCAATCCTATCAACCAGTTTTTTTCCCTCACTATATGTATGTGCAATTTGAATTTCATGAAAAGAATCCATTACCTTCCAAACTTTCTTCAACATGTATCCTAATATCCAATTGTGTATTTTTCTTTGCTTACAAGTGTTAATTATAATCAGAGAATCTCCTTCAATATGCAGCTTGTGAATGTCCATTGATCTTGCTAACTGTAAACCTTGAAGCAATGCTCGCATCTTTGCAATATTATTAGTGCTATTTGGCAAGTGAACTGCTTTAACTGCTAACATATAACCTTTCCAATTCTTGATTACTACACCTGCTCCTAACAAGCTTGGGTTCCCCCCTTTGACGATCCATCAAAATTAAGCTTGGAAAAAACTTTTGAAGGAGGTTGCCATTAAACCTTACTTCTATCAATCTTTGACTGTGGAGTTATCAATTGAGCACCTTTGAATGGTAAAGATATAAGTTCCCAATTTTGTAAAAGCCAATTATCCCAAGCTGTAAACAATGAAGATACATTCTTATGGCTTTGAACATATGAGTTAACTACCTCTGAGATTGACTTTTCTATATTATTATTAATCTGTTGAATTGATTGGGACTGTTGTCTAAAAATTCATTTATTTTTTTCCCACCACAAACTCTAGATTACAAGAACTGGAGAAACTCTCCATATACAAGGAAAAAAAGAAGATTTAAATAGTACTGGCCAGGCAGTAAAAAAATCCCATAAAGATGAAGGCATTGGAAAATATATATTCAACTTGGATTTAATAAACTGCCAACACTCTTGTGCCACTTCACACCCCACAAATAAGTGACCTACTAATTCAATAAACTCTTGGCAAAGTACACACTTGAAAGGCTCCGCAAAAACTAACTTAGTCTATCACTTATCAATACTCTTTTGTATAGAGCAAGCCATGTAAAACTACCTGCCTTAGGAAAAGTCATTGAATTCCAACATAAAGAATATGCCCTATGGGATTTTTTTTGAGGCACAAATGTTATAAGTGACTTGTAACCTTGCTTTACTATGTAATTACCATCCTTAGAAGGTGCCCAAATTAACTTATCTGATCCTCCTGAAAGGAACATAGTCCTCTCTTGTAGAAATTTATGTAAGGCATTTCTCTAATTAAGTGTTATAATTAGATTCAACAAATCCTTCCACACAAATTTCCCTGAAATAGGCTCAATACTGTCAACATAATCCTTCAGCTTGCTGCCCCACATGTCTATTAAAACTTGTTCTACTAGAAGTAACTCCTAAATTAAAGCCAGGGGGTACCCATTCCATGAGTCTTTCCAAAAGTGCACACTTTCCCCATTATGAACCTCTCAAGTCAGATATGGAATAATAACCTCCCTGCAAGCTATTAAGAAGTTCCACATAACTGATCCAATTTGAGGGTTTGAAATAGTTAAAATTCTAGTTGAATTATCATTATCCAAATACTTAGCTTGCATTAGGCCGCACCATCTTAAATTTTGCTTTTAATACATTTTCCATACTAGCTTTGCTCCAAGGGCTAAGTTTCTTGTAGATAGGTTATGCATACCTACTCCACTATTTTTATTCATACACATATTTTCAAAAGATACCAATGGAACCTTCTTTTTTTCATCCATATTTCCCCTCCACAAGAAATTCTTGATAAGCTTTTCAATTTTCTACACAATGCCTTTTGGAGCCTTCAAAACAACCATCAAATAATTTGGAATATCTGCTAATAGTAACTTAACCAACAAGATGCGACTAGAGAAGGACAGCCACCTTTCCTTCCAAGATAAAATTTTGAACTTTATTCTATCTAGGATCTTATGTCAATACTGAAATTTATTTTCCCCTACAAAAAAAAGGAATACCTAGATATGCACAAGGAAGCTTTGCTACTTGGAAACCCAACAAGTTTACCAACTGATTTGAAATAGATGGCTTTGTATTAAAAATGTAAATTTTGGAATTAGAGGCATTTAATTTTTTACTTGAAGTAGAGGAATATCTCTCAAGCACCTATTTGACTTGTTTCACCTCTAACAAAGAGGATTTTACAAATAAGAGGGCATCATCTGCAAATAAAGAGTGTGTTGCTACAATCCTGTATTTGGAATGGATACTCCTTACCATAATCCCTAACTATGATTTTTTTTTATTGTTCTACTCAGTGCCTCTGCCATTATGATAAATAGATCTGGAGATAGAGGATCTCCTTGCCTCACCTCTTGAGTAGAACTAAAAAAACCAATTGGAGTCCCATTGATAATTACTGAGAATTTAGCCCCTAATAATAACGAGCGAATCCATTTGCAACATTTAGAAGCAAAACCAAACTTTTGAAGAACCTAAATCAAGAAATCCCAATCTACTCTATCATAAGCCTTCATCATATCTAGCTTGATTATGAAATAAGACAAATTATTAGACTTAATGGAATGCAACACTTCATGGGCTATGAGTGCCCCTTCAGGAGTCTCTCTTCCAGGCACAAAACCTCCCTATTCATGAGATATTACTTTTGATATTAGAGGATGAATTTTGAGATAAATAGCCTTAGTGAAGATCTTGTATATGGTGTTACACAAGGATATTGGCCTAAAATCTGCAAAAGATTTTGGTTCTTTTACTTTTGGAATAATTGCAATGTGAGTTGTGTTAAACTGCTTGAGCATGGTGCCTATTTTCTTGGATTCCTCTAGTGCTAGTAAAACATCAAACCCAACAAAATCCCAACACTTCTGAAAAAATAAGGCAATAAACCCATCAGGTCCTGGGGCCTTATTAGGTGATAATGAAAATACAACCTTCTTAATCTCATCAAGGGTAAAAGGCTGCAATAACTGATCATTCTCCTATTTTTAGATTAACTTAGGAATATTCTCAAGTAGTTCCTCACCATCCTTAATTGTTGTATTTGACTTACTTCCTGGTATCAATAATGGCTTTGAAAAGAATCTTACACCTTCTTCCTCCTTTGTAACACTTCTCCTGTTAATGAAGACTGAATGGAAAACAAAAAAATTAATGAATTCTTTATCTGAGTTGAAACATGGAAGAATTTTGTGTTTTTATCCCCTTCTCTTAGCCACAATTCTGTAGATTTTTTCCTCCAATAAATTTCCTCTCTTGCTATTAGCTCATCCCATTATGCTTGCAAACCCTTTTGCTATTCATAAGTCATTTCATCTAGCCCATTATGTATTATAAGCTCATTAATCTATGATAACTGCTTAAACACCCTTTCCTTTTCTTGGAATATGTTTTTAAAAACATGTTTGTTCCAATGCATAATTTGTGTCTTGATATGACTTAATTTTGTACTTAATTGAAACATACATGAACCTCTTATAAAAGGTACACTTATCCACCATTGATGCAACAACTCCAAAAATTAGGGGTGCTTGAACCACATCTTTTGAAACTTAAAAGTAGATTTACCTTTAGCCTTTAGATTATCACCTTCAATGTTGTGATCAATGGCAAAGTGGTTTGAACCTAAGAATGGGAGGATTTGAGAAGAAAAAGTCTGCTTATGAGTAAACCAATTTGGCGAGGCTAAGAATCTGTCTAGTCTTTCTGCAATTTGCAAAAACCATTTTCTTTGATTTGTCCATGTAAAACTACCATGTTGTGGCATGATATCCATTAGAGCATTATCCTTAAGTTGTAAAATCTTCCATTACCCTTTAAGGTGGCATAATACTACCTTTCTTCTCCTTCAAATTAGTGATAGCATTAAAGTCCCAAACTAATATGACTTTCTTATCTTTTAGCCCATCCAATATGTTAGTAATAACCTCCCAAAGCTGCTTTTTTCCCCCTGTAGCAGTTGGAACATATACATTTACCAACCATAATTGCAGATCAAAATGTTGTATTTTCAAAATTTTCCAACTCTTTTAATTTTGAATTGGTTCTACTGCTATTGATTTTGGGTTCCATAATGTTATGAGTCCCCCTGAAGCATCTTATGTAGGAGAATGTGCAAACTTCCAAGATTTCCATTTTTTAATGATAGTTCATATGTTGCCTCTAAAGTTTTTGTTTCTTGCAATACTGCCACATCCACTCCATAAGCATCTATTTGTTGCTTGATTTGAGCTTTTTTGTCAGGGGCATTGACACCCTTGACATTCCATGAAACTATCTTCATTGAGGTTGGGGAGAGTAGCATGCTCTCCTTAGGTGCTTGTTTGTAGATAACAATAGATTAGTGTCTAAAGTGGTTTGCACACCAACAACTATTTATTCCTTCATTTTAGTGACATGTGATTTCCTTCCATGCTTTCCTAGAGTTTTAACCATCCTAGGTTTTGTACTTGGCATCTAAGAGATAGTGTCTGAGTGTAATCAAAACCATCAATAGACCTGCTATCTTCTACACTGTCTATTTTCATGCATTCTTCATTTTGTTGTATATCCCCTTCTCCCTTCTGCAACAACACTTGCTCATTATCTATATCCATATTCATAAGAGACCTGTTATTCTCTGTAAACAGATCTGCAAGCACATTTTATTCTCATTCAAAATTCCAATTACATTCACATTTACCCTACATAGTAATAGTAAATAGTATATACACAATTGGGGTGTAACACTCTCTTAGGTCTAGATCTTTTGCACCAACTAAGAGCTTTGAGGATTATTGAAGTCAGATTATTGCTACATATTTTTTTCTATTTATAGTGGTCATCTCAGTACCACCCACCTCTTGTATCTATTTTTCAAGATTTTTTTGAAAATTTTCTTGATTTTCTTGTGTCAAGAGGATTGTTCCATGAAAAGACTCATTTTGATTTGGTTGTAGCCTAGCCTAATAATTAGTGTCTTGTTGCATGTTGGTTTTTCCATATACAGGATTGTGATATGATTTCATTTCCATGGGACACTCCCTCGCCTCCACCTTAGCTAACCTTGCAATAAGATTCTTTGAACATATAAGATAGTCCACCACACTTTTTCCATTGTAAGTGTGACACGTAATGTTCCCTAATCTTGACCAACCTTTTATCTTGTTACATATAACCAAATTGTACACACTACATATCCCTAACACCATGCTTGTAAATGGAGACAAATAGAAAGGTTACAAAGATATTTAATTACAAGCAATTTCAAAATAAAAATAATTTCAATGAGATCATTTTAATCAAGGTTATAGTATTTCTAATAGAAGTGATGGTGTTGATTCAACTATTAGGATATTTGAAGAGAATAGAAGACATGGAAGGACACTGCTAGTCCAAAGTAGTAGGGGAGAGGGGCTAGTAGTTGTATAGGGTCCAATAGTCATGATATCAATTGTGATTATTCATATTAGTACTAGAATGAATTAATATTATATCGATTGCATATATTCATTTCACATATTAATCAAAATACTACCAAATATGTGACATTATGGGATCAATAGTTGTTCACTGGAGAACTTATAATACTCAAGTAAAAAAAACATAAATACATTCATGAACAAGTGAAATAAATATATTTTTTGTCTCAAATAAAATATCATAACTATCCACTATAAGTGTGTCATTTATAAAATTAAATGCTCATTTAATAAAATAAGACACTCATTTAAACAAATATTGTTCTCATATTGAAAAAATATTGTTATGTGTACAACTGTTGGGGTATTAATGTATAAGCATTGGAGTATTTCATATTAATAGTTTGTCCTATCACAAATATAAAAGGTGAGCACAATAAATACCATATTTTCTCATTAAATGTGAAAGATTCTCAAAAAAATTTAGTGTTCAACTATTGGTCCATTTTTGTTTGATATAAGTTATATTTTAAATAATTGTGTTGTTTCTATAGCAATAAATAATTTTTTGTGTTCAACTATTGGACCATTTGTGTTGAATATAAAAACTAGAGATAATAAAGATTTATGGTTACCAATAGGTATTTGGTCCATTTAGGTTGCATATAAGTTTTATTTTAAATAAAAATATGATATTCTACAAGGAACAAATGATATTTTTTTGTTCAGCTACTAGTGGTATCATGATTAAATTTCGGTTGAATCTTGAAAATTCAAAATTTGGATACTTCTTAGTAGTTTTGTTGATGTGGCAAGTTGCATGATGAGTCACACCTCCAAACCTTAGTTATAGATATATAAGATGCTAATCCATATTTCAAAAAAAATAAAGGTCCTACGATATTCGAGGCAATTACTACATGCTCACAAAGTTAGCCCGCACGACTACCAGATCCTCTCCCATAGTGGAGGAAAAAATAAATAGAAGGAAGAACAAATGGATGAAGCAAAATACCAAGTGGACAAGTAAATGGTAAATTAACACAAGAGCGCCTAAACACTAATATGAAAATAAAAAGGTATGTAAGAAAAAGTCAAAGCACTCATGGACAAAAAAAAAACAAAAAAGAGAATATTATGTCAAGCAATTCAATTCCATATGTGACTGAACAAAAGCATTATATAGGAGCAAAAATAAGATGGGAATCTAAAATGCTAATAACCCAACTATGAATAGCTCATGCCATATTTGGTGTGAAAAAAAGTGGAAAACACCCAAAAAGGAATGGACAGACATGGTTTGTCATCTTTTCATGTTAGGATCAATTGAAATGAAATGACATTACATCATGTAGTCTATGGCATATGAGGACATCCTGATCAAATATATAGATACTCTAAAGTTGAATATTTAATATTAAAGATGAGTGAATAGTAAAACAACATATTACTTTATCAAAATTCATAGTATAAGATCCATGATCAACAAAGAATTAGGGGACAATCAAAAGTAGGAGTTGAAGGTTGTTGAGAGAAACTTTTATATCTTGTTGAACAATTCAACTCTTGGGTCCTATAGATTGCTTGGACTCATGGACATTATTAAAAACTTTAATTTCATTTCAATGTTACTCTTTCATGGCTTAAGAGATTGTCACGTGTTATGATTCTACTCAATATGGTCGATGTCCCATCACCAAAGATTCAAAGGTAGTTAGATCTTGACTATAGAATGTGCCCACGATTGAATGAATTCAAAAGACTTTATTATAGCCAACTACTTATTTGTGGTCTAATAATAGTTCATTTTGTCATGATTCTACTCACCATAGCCCAACAAATGAAAGGACTACCTTCTACTCTGCTCTCTAACCAATGTCCTACCACCATAGACTCAAATGAATGGAGATCTTGATCATTTGACATGCACACAATTTAATAAAAGCAAAAAGTTTTATAAGTGTTTGGATTATTTCTTAATAATTTATTTAATTATATATTAAACCAATTTAAGTCAAGTAATTATGCAAAATAAAGTGTTGGTTATAATATTGTTTGAATGTTTACAAATGGTTGTTATGGACCTACACTATAAGAAGTATAGTAGAAAAAGGCTACAAATGTCTCATTGTCTACAATAATTTGGCTATTTGATATATTATTTGCACTTTGACATGACAATATTTTTATGATTTTTAATAGGAAAGTGTGATGTTTAATTACAATCCTAATGTACTAATATTGCATCTCCAACATTTTTGGAATGAGTACTTGGATGCCCATGTTGTTGAAATTATTGCTTTATTTTTATTCTCCTAGTTGACTTGGAATATTATGTTGATTATCTGAAATACCAAGAGGGTCTATTAAACCATTCAACTGTAAACCATCCAATTATTAAAGTACATATAACTGTAAACAAGAATGAAGACATTAAAAAGAACATGACACCATAAAACACATCAACACCGGATTTTTATGTGGAAAACCTAAAATGGGAAAAACCATGGTGAGGATTAGCTCACAATATATTAATCTGGATATAGTATATTACAGGGGCTCATTGCTAGGACACACTATCCTTAAAAGGCTTACAAGCTGAGTACAAAATGATATGGCTAACTGCCAAGACATAAATTGGTATGGCTCATTGCCAAAATGTGAACTAATACAAAGCACACCTATCTTGTACTATATTTTAGTTCCTTTGAAGATCTAAATGTGAAGTACTATTGTGCTTAACAGTCACTCAACAATTCTGCTCTGATTATGAACTTCTACCACTGAACAACATTCACATCGATATGTCATTTAAGTTCACACCTCCACTTATTTCTCTCGCTTACCCATATATCTTTTTAATTCCAAAATATCTCATATATATATACCCAAATGCATTTCATACATCAATTAGGTCATCCTAATTAGATGTAAATGAAACAATCCAAAATAGCTCTTGTTGGCACCATACAAGATTTGAAACATCTTATCACCCAAGCAAAATGTGTAATACTCAATTTCAAGCTGGTGTGGATCTAGAATAAATTCAGCTAATATTTGCAAGGTATAATTAATCTTTTCAACATGTATCATGCATTAGGTCAGCCAGGAATAGGACCTAATCACAAACACTCTGATCCAACACACACTTCTCAAAATAAACACCATCCAGATTCAATATTACTTCAGTTTCTCTTTGCATCAACATCAAAGAGACTATATTTAGAATTGCAACATCAAAACAATCTTCTTAAGAAAATGCGAAATATCCCACACTGGTATACTAAACAGAGAGATGGCTGTAGTATATAGAGTTGAACGAGCTGTCATTGATAACTTTCAATATACATCACAAAACTTCTTGAGAACTTGAATATAGCAATATGAATTAGTCATAATAATAAAATTAAGAGAGTAGAGTTACATCTCTTCTTGCAGTGAAGTGTGGGCCCAAAAACTGAAACACTAGACCATAACACCTTTGGCAATGAATATTTAACCAAACCTTTGATAGATCAACTTCCGGTATAGATAGTATTATATAAGTAACACCAAAAGATGCTTCCCACAATGTTGGCATCAATGACAACATTGGACCAACCGAATCAACCTATGTATGTACATCTCATGCTCATGTTTCCAGGTTGCATTAATGCAAATAGACTCTCAAACATCCAACACATTAGTTGTAGTGGAATTCATGAAGGAGATAGAGCATGATGGTGGTGGTAATAATGGACTTGAATGTATTTATACCATTTTCTTGATTCTAGGTGCTAGAGGAGAAGGTGGAGCATCTTTCTTATGATAAGTGAGTCTAATTTGTGTTAGTGGTCTTTTTTTTAGAGTGCTAGTTTGGGAGTGATGCCTCCTAGATTGAATGAGTCAAAAATATTATTGGAATGGTTTGTATTCAAGGATGTGTTGATTAAGAACATGGGGGTGTTGATTTTTTCATACCATGGTTTGGGTGGGTCATGGTTTTATAAATCCACTTGTGGTTTCCTCTTAACTCTTCTATATAACTTCTATGCATTGGATGTAGATTTCATGGGTTATTTATAGATACATAGGTATTATTGGAATTTTGTATGATTGAAGGAAGAAATGCATTGTGTATGCACTCTTGAATTGAAGATTAATACATACTTGAGACTCTTTTTGGTGATAGAGTTTTTTCCTAAAAGGATTTCTCTAGATACCATTGATGATATGCATCACATTTTTATAGTTTTTTAATTTCTATTTGTTATTATATACTTTCCACATGATCTCATAATGGTTAATCTAATGTGGTAATTACATATTTAGATTTGTGTACTTGTTTGAAGAGCTTGCATTTGTACTAGTTTACCTTGTTTTAGAAATATTTTTTATTAGAGCTTTCATTTTGTTAAGAATGAGATGTTTTTCTTAAAGTGTTGAAAGCTTTTTTATAATGGGAACTTTTAGTTTGAGGGGTTTTGTATATTTGTGAAGTGACTGGAAACTATCTTTTATTCCTTGTTCAAGGATTGACAAGCACAATGATACTAGGTACAAGTTGTGGAAGCTAAAAAAGGAAGATCTCTTAAAAGAGAGGGATTGGTGGAAGCAAAAGTTAAGTCCAATAAAATTCCTAATGATGATTGGAAAAGCTTGGGCAATAAAACTCAAGGAACCATTCGATCATGTCTTGTATATTTCATCCTCTTTCGAATGTCTTAAAAGAGACCACCGCACTTGCATTATATACGAGGATGGATGATATCTATCAAACTTAAAGTCTAACTAGTAAACTAAATCTTAAAATATGCTTATATTCTTTGAAAAAGAAGAATGCTGATTTTTTATAGAACATTGAAATTATTTTAACTTGATTTTGAGCTAGCTAGCTTAAGTAAATCTTAAGCATGATGAAGAAGATAAATATATCTTGCTACTTTTTCCTTTACCTAAGTCATGGAAAAAAGCAATTTTTGATATCAATGGTATTGTTATAGATCAAAAGATAGATGATGTTATTGCTACCTTTATTTTAGAGGAAATAAAAAGGAAATCCATAGATGAGGGCTTGAAGGATGTCTTGCATATTTAGAGAAGGTATAAGGATAAAGATGGGTCTAAAAGGGATAGGGACAAATTGAAATATAGGTCCAAATAAAAATGATAATTTAAAACCCCATCAAAGAATAGATTAAAGTATCAGAACTATAAAAAAGAGAGAATGTGAAGAAGGAATACAAAAACAAAATTAAATCCTATAATGATCCCTTTACAAAATATTTTTCTAATAGTGGTAATAATGATGCATTGTTTATTTGTGTTAACACTATTGGTGAATATTCTTGGCTTATTGATTCAAGTTGCACCTACCATATGAATTCCCATGAGAAGTGGCCATCATCATTAAAAGATTATTATAGAGGAGAATTTTTCCTTAGTGACAATAATATTTATTGAATTTTTGGTAAGAAAAAGGTACACTTGTGTTTTAGTGATGAGAGGATTAAAACTCTTAATAAAATTTTGCACATTCTAGGGCTCATGAGAAATTGATTCCTATATTCAACTTGAATGATTCTAGAGTGCATGTGACATTGGACAAGACTAGTGGCAAGTTGGTTAGAGAAAATTTGTTGGTTGCTAAAGGATCACGAGTTGGAACTTTATTTAGGTTGAATACTTCCATATTTTGCAATTGCTAATGTAACTAACAATTATGAAAATGCATGTATATTGTACTGGCACCAACATTTGGGCCACATTAGTGAAAAAGATATTTAGACCCTTATCAATAAAAATATGGTTGAATATTTTTCTATTTACTTGATGAGATTTTTAATGTTTGTGAACAATGTGTGTTTGGAACAAAATAGAACATTTTTCCCTCTAGAAGTTATAAAGCTAAGAGATTATTTGAAATCATTCATTCAAATGTGCTTTATCTAGTGGATGTAGTTTCTATGAGTAAATCTTAGTATTATGTCACTTTTATTGATAAGTTTTCTAGATACACATGAATACATTTATTACATTCTAAATAGAAGGTATTATCCAAGTTTAAGGAATTTAAGGTAGCTACAAAAAAGAAAACAGATAGGAAAACCAAGATGTTGAGATCTAATAATGGTGGTGAATATTATTCTAAGAAAATTGATTATTTTTGTAAGTGTATGCAGTAAAAATGGTCAACATTATAATAAGTCAGTAATTAATCACACATAATTAAATATTGCTTATTTAATTATGCGAGTTTCTAAATCCATCTTCACATATAATTAAGTAAGTTTACTTATTTAATTATGAATTTCATTTTAACTCATCCTTCAAAACAGAAACCTTCCTTTAGATCTGAATGAAAAAAATTGAAAAAAGAGGAAACCTTCTATCTCCCTCTCAAGCTTTCGAAAATCCTATATCGTTCATCTTACCAGATTGAATCTCAACCGTTGATCATTGCCAACTAAGCTTTTTGCCTTCGAAAATCTATAAATCAATCCTTTCACAAGCCATTTGGATGGAATCTTCATCTAGCATCCTCATTCTGTCAAAATCTATCTTCGATCTTCCCTCAATCGCCATCTATCATTTTCATTACATCGTTATGCTGCTGAAGTGAACAACCAACATTCCTCCATTATCAACCTTCAAGATCTTGCATTCTTAGTGTATTATGCATTTACTTTTAAATCTCGTTCTTTAGTAGTCATTTTGTGGAGCTTAGCATACAAATCGGAGAGCTTTGGCAAAAATACTGGAGATAGAGGACAATGGGACGTCTTCAAAGGAGCTGCTGCATTGAGAGTTTGCTTTACTTTGTTTAATCAGTTTTTCTTTGATTTAAAGTTTCATTGGTGTGCTTGAATAGTATTTATCTCATTTTAATACACATATTTTCGATCACACATTTTTGGCGCCCACCGTGGGGCTTTGCCCCGTTTTTAATATCTACTTGCAGATTTTATTGATTTTTTTGATGCAGATCTGACAGTTTTTGGACAAAACTGCAAGTTTTACCAATTTCTTGATATCTTCTACACAGAAGCGAATTTTTCTACAATATTTTTACAGAATCTTTGAAATCATCTCAAGAGGCTACAGTAAAAAAATTGAGAGTGTATCATCGTTTTTGTAAAAGTTATCGTAATTTTATGTTTTTTCATAAAATTGGTTTTCTGAATGCAAATCAGCGATTTTTTTTAATGTTTTTACATTTTCGGAAATCTCTTTAAATTATAATTGGGGTTTGTGTTTTACAGATTTAATTTTGAGGTCAAATACAGTGCGAAAAAATCCGATCTTCATTTTCTGTGTGATTTCCATAAATCCGCGTTTCTGAGAGCAAAACAGAGAATTTTTCTGACTTCTTTACATTTCTGGAAAGCTCTCAGAAAATTAACAGGGATCTCTTCTTTAAGTTTTCATTTTTCAGATCAATAAAATCGTCAAATAATAAAATCTAATTCGGCTATGTTAAAAACATGTATCTGAAATCGCAATTTTCTGATGAGTTTGTTTTTTTTTCTTTTGCTGCATTATAATATTATTTTTTTGATCTTGTAGGTGATCATAAGGAGCTCTAGTAGCAGCAATATCACTCACAACAATAATTTGGAAAGCGAGAATAACCAGGTGCACTCATTCCATCCTTAATCTCTTAATCTTGTTTGTCAAACATTTCAATTTGGGGCATAAAATTAATCATTGTTTGCAAACACATTTGGATTTGGGCTCTTAAAACGAATATTGTCTTCAATCACATATTGAAAATCTGGTCTAAAATTCACCACTGTCTTCCATCACATTTTGATTTGGGATTTAAAAAGAACAAGTGTTTGAACTTTTTTACACACGTTTCATTTCTAATCTAAGGGAAATTAATCATTGTGAGCGTGAGTCAAGTGCGTGTGTGATCACAAACACCTCACTTGATTTGCTTTTGTCAAACCCTTCATAGGAGGCCTGCTAGGGGATTTCATCACCCCTAGGGACGACCTCAATCGAAGTGTGAATCGAAAGACACGCTTGTTTGGAAGTTAAAATCTTATCACTCTTGGCTAAGCCCCAAAGAACTTTATACCTTTGGGAAGTGAAGGTGAAGGGTGGGTTACCCCTTTCTCTCGGCTGTGTGACAGGATTTTGCTTTCAAATCATCCTTAGTCAACCTTGTTCAAACTAGTTTGAAACCTAATTGGCCATACCCACTTGACTAGTTCTAGGACTTGTTGATGTGTCTTCTTCAAATGTGTGCTTAATAATCACATTCATAAATTTTAAAATTCAAACTTGCTTATGTGTCTTACGTGTGTGATTCATGTGTGTGCATGTGTGATTATTCATTTAAACATTTCCAAATCAAGCTAAACACCAAACACATAAAGACAAGTCACTTTACATGTTCTTCCAACACATTCACATCATATCCAATCATCATCACCATCACCACTTGTCAAAATGGTCATAATCATAAACAAGCCCAATCCTAATCATAAGCCCAAAATCATAACCCAAGGGGGCTATCCCTCTAGGCCAAATCATGAGACAAAACCTAAGCCCGAGATCATCATTCAAGGAGTCCCTTTCTCTAGATCAAATCATGAAACAAAACCAGAACATAGAATCAGACTTCGAGGAGCTTCTCCTAGCACCTCTAATGATGACATGAACATGTTACATACTTTGAGGAACAAATCGATATGCAAGAGCTTACACACATGTGTGACACCATGCCCACATTCGAACACAAATCCATAGCATCCCAACTTCAAAACCTCCTTCAAACACTTCACCAAATACCCAAACCCCTAGACCACCAAACCATACAAAGCCTTCAAACCCTCTTCCAAAATTTTCAACAAATTAAATCACCTCAAATCCAACACCTCCTAGCTCAAGCCAATCAATTCATTGCCACTTGTCAAACTCAACAACCACAACATCATCCCCTATCCATTCATTATCAACCAATGCCACCTCAACCTTATGTTTCATCTCCTTCCACCTCATACCAATCTAATCCATCCACTTCTTCATGTGTCAATGCCACATCAACCTATCAAGCACATCACAACAAACACATGTGACTTTAAGTTATACCTTGCAACAAGATCAAAATTCTTCATGTTCTAATGCAACCATTGACAAGGGGAATACCAATCTAGCACATGCACCCTATAACTTTATCATACCCTCGTCCAATCAAAATCAAAATCCTAAGCCAACACCTTCCACCCCTACACCTCCAAAGGATGTGACCCAAGGGCTACAAGCAAGGAATCAAATGTCTCCATGTCATCCAACTTATATTCTTGAACATACAAAAGAGTCATCAAACATCATGCCAAATCCTTTAAGCCAACCATGTCATCCACAATCCCTTGATCCAATTCAAGAGTCATCCCCTTCCACCTCCATTCCAATAAGTCATGAGGTATGTCAAGAGCACAACCCTAAACATGAGGAAACATTACCCCCTCATCCACATAAAGATCAACACCCTCCCAATGATTCCATTCATAAGATACCTAATACTGTTCAAGATCAATCTTCCATCTTTGATCAAGACCCCTTTTATGATCAAGAAGACCATGATGATCCTCTTAGCCAACTTTATGCATTCCATGGTCAAGAGCTTTCCACCTCACCCATCCATGATGCACAAACATCCACTTCCCTTGATGAGACATATGCCTCCCAAGCTAGCATAGAAGATCAAACAAATATCTTGGATCTAAGTGACCACAAGGCGAATCAAGATCCTAATGATCCTCCATCACCCACTATCGACCCCATTGCAAGTCCTCCATCATATTCTGATGGTCTTTCCACCCTCATTCATGAATTTTCCTCCTTTGAACAACAACCATTATCTTCTCCATCCAATAAGGAAATCATGTCTAGTGTTTCACCTACACCTAGTCCTATTGTCCATTGCACACTCCAAAACATGAACCACCAAGGTAAAGGTCTAGACTTTCATGAACAAGATATTTTGGAGCCTATACATGTCAAAGTCCCTCCACACTCTTATGACCTTGGACCTACACCCCAAGGACAACAACCTAAAGATGTTGGTACTTCCTCCATGCATCCTAAGTCCACTTTCCATCATAAAGCCTATCATATCCCTAAAACATATGTTGCCATTCCACCTCCATCATCCTACAAATGTCAAAAGCATGTGATCATACACCTTCCACCATCAACTCTACCACCATTACTTCCAAATCCTAATATCCCTCCATCTAATCTACCTCCACTTCTCCCAACACCTAATATCCCGATTATCCAATCCCCTTATCCCTCCATCCATAAATACCCTAATATTCCTAATCATGACCAACAAATGCACACATTGTATAAACATGAAGCTTCCACCCATTCCACCAAACCCATGGGATTCAAAAGCAATAATTTCAATGCCTCTACCCATAAAATAAAAAATTCTAAGGGTTCTCATGCCTTAGGACATCAATACAAAAATTCAAAGCAAAATACATCTAAAAAGCTATATAAGCCCATACCTCCAAAAGTAAAGGCCAAAACTAAATTGGTTTGGGTACCTAAGAAAAATGAAAGCAATTCAAACGAGGCATCTACATCACAAAAATCCCAACCATCCACTTCCATCCTACATTCTCATTCCATTCAAAAGTCTCAAATTCCTAAAACCCACAAGCAAACTAAAAATCATAAAAATACTAAGTCTATGTGGGTACCAAAAGCACTACACCCTCCACCTCCTAAGCAAACATCTTCATTGCTTCCTACACCCCATCCACATCAAAAGATTCAAAGTTTATCACAATGTGTGCAACCATTGGTCATGGTTCCCTTCCATTTCACAACAATCCCACATACCTCCATCTCCCCACCCTTCACTCATTATCCTACATATCTCCCCCATCATCTTCCTATGGTCCATGCTTTTGGCTAAGCCTCCCCATTCATCTTTTTCATAAGTCCCATATAATACCTATCATCTTCCCTACATAATCTGCATCATAATCCATTATTGTCCTCCATCATCCACATCATAATCCATCATCTACCTAATCCATCCCTTTCATGTCATCTCTTACCAACATCTATGAGCATAATGACACTTGACATGGTCCATGCAATGACATCCATCCCTAGTAGGACTATCAACTTTCATGCAATGAGACACTTGAGTCCCTCCTATCCATATTCCACTTCTCCTATCCAAAAAATTCAAAAAGTCAAAAAGTCAAAAAAATAAAAATAAAAAAGAAGAAGAAAAAAAGTAAAGAGAAATCCCTTCGTCCAACGGTGAAAACCTGGTAAACAGGCGCCCTGGATAAGTACCATGATGAAAACCTAGCAAATAGGCGTCATGTGTAGGTTGATCTTCTATGTCACTTACACTTGGGGGCACAATGTCTTATCTATCCAACCTATCCTTTTCATGTCTTATCATTTCCATCCTACCTACCATCTTTAGCCATTATACCTATCATATTGAGTCCATTCATCCACCCTTCTTCTTTTGATCTTGATGAAGATATAGGGGCAAAATGTTGAAACATGTTTTAGGTATCTCTTGATATACCTCATCCTTCCAAACAATCATATCATTATCCTATTGTCATAAGCTTTGTCATGAAAAATCCTATCTTGTACCTATAATGGGGCATGTTATTCCTATGCAACATAGTCTTTGGAAATCACATCCTTTCTCTCTTATGATGCATACATCCATTCCATTCACTATGACCTATCCATTCCATCCATCCATCTATCATGAGCCTTTTATCCCTTATCCTATCACCCACCCTTTCATCCATCAATCCCATTTATCTCCTTGCACCTAGACTTGGTTTTCCCCTTGTCATTGGTATCTAGCACAAAGGCTACTCAAATTTTCATCCTTTGACACCTCCAAACATTTCAAAAATCAAAAAATAAAAATAAAAATTTCAAAGTCCAAAAAAATCAAAACATTTCAAAGTCCAAAAAAATCAAAACATTTCAAAGTCCAAAAAAATCAAAACATTTCAAAAAGTCCAAAAAAATCAAAACATTTCACAAAAAATCCAAAAAAAATCAAATATCCAACAAAAATCCAAGCAATAAAATCAATCCATCCAATTACTTTCTCCAATTTCATCAATTCAATCCCTCACCTCAATCCAATCATTCAACCATTCAACCAAATCAATCATCTTCATCAAAACCATTGCATCGAATCAAATCAATCAAATCAATTCAAGCAATAATTCAAATGCAAGTCAATCCTTAATCCATACCAATCAAGTCAATCAATCTTGTCAAATTATCCAATCACATCCTTTGGTCTTGATCCTTATCTTGTTGTAAACCTAATCAATCAATCAACCAATCAATCAATTATCATCATCCTTGTGTTGCTCTAGGGATATATCACCTCCTGACAATGACAACACTATCATCATCATCAATCAATCAATCAAATCAATGGTTTATAGCTTGACAGGGGCAATTCCTTGTTTGTTTTTGTATCATTTGTGCATGCTTGCTTGCTTGCTTGTGTGTGTTATCATTTTATCTTGCATTTGTATCAAATCCGTATCATTCCAGCTAATATTCATATCTTGTGTATGTTGGAGTAGCTTTTTGCACTATCCTTTGCATCTAAGGTCATATCATACCTTTTGTGCATTAGGACTTTAATGCTCTAAGTCTATTTCCTCATACGTCTAGACAAGGTTGTATTAGGCTGGGGCACGAGACACATCGTCACCTTGGTCCTTATATCTTGGTGCATAACGTCTAGTGCTATATCAAACATCATGGTTGCTCACCTTCATTGCAGCATAACGTATCATTCCTCTCCTTCATCCACTTCCTATCTTACATCATTCATCTTGTCTATCCTTATCATTTCATTTCGAGAGCCTACCCGTGTTTGTTCAACCCGCCTATCCTCTCGAGGGGGCATCATCATTCCATCATCCTATCTTTATATCATTATCCATTCTTCTCTATCCATACCTTAACTTCTTTGAAATGATGTTACTCGACAAAAAAATATCATCATCTCGAACATCATCTCAAAGAGGGGCAAAATGTATGCACGTAAAAATGGTCAACATTATAATAAGTCTGGTAATTAATTAAATACAATTATTTAATTAATCTCCTAAAGTCATCTACATATAAATAAATTTAATTATTTATTTATATTGTTCATTCTTATGATTCTTCTACATTAATTAAATAAAGAACTTTATTTAATTAATTACCATCTCCATATTCCTCATAATTAAATTAAATAAATTCTATAATTTATTTATATTTGATTATCATGTTATTCGAAATTTGAAAATTTGAATTCAAAAATGGAATATTCCTCCTCTTCATCTCATAGTTAAATTAAATATTTTAAATATTTAATTTAATTCCTTCTAAATCCATCTCTCACACATAATTAAATATTGCTTATTTAATTATGCGAGTTTCTAAATCCATCTTCACATATAATTAAGTAAGTTTACTTATTTAATTATGAATTTCATTTTAACTCATCCTTCAAAACAGAAACCTTCCTTTAGATCTGAATGAAAAAAATTGAAAAAAGAGGAAACCTTCTATCTCCCTCTCAAGCTTTCGAAAATCCTATATCGTTCATCTTACCAGATTGAATCTCAACCGTTGATCATTGCCAACTAAGCTTTTTGCCTTTGAAAATCTATAAATCAATCCTTTCACAAGCCATTTGGATCGAATCTTCATCTAGCATCCTCATTCTGTCAAAATCTATCTTCATCTTCCCTCAATCGCCATCTATCATTTTCATTACATCGTTATGCTGCTGAAGTGAACAACCAACATTCCTCCATTATCAACCTTCAAGATCTTGCATTCTTAGTGTATTATGCATTTACTTTTAAATCTCGTTCTTTAGTAGTCATTTTGTGGAGCTTAGCATACAAATCGGAGAGCTTTGGCAAAAATACTGGAGATAGAGGACAATGGGACGTCTTCAAAGGAGCTGCTGCATTGAGAGTTTGCTTTACTTTGTTTAATCAGTTTTCCTTTGATTTAAAGTTTCATTGGTGTGCTTGAATAGTATTTATCTCATTTTAATACGCATATTTTGATCACAGATAAGCATACAAGTATTGTTCAAAAAAATACAACTCTCACACACCATAACATATTGAACCTTAATAGAAAGAGCCAAAAGTATTTCAAGTGGTACATAGTTGGATCAATGCTTTTGGGTGGAGGTTATGAGTCCTACTTGTTACTTGATAAAGTGATCTTCTTGTTCAACTATTATTGATAAAAATCCTTATGAAGTGTGAGCATGTAAGAAACTTTATACTTTTCATTTAATGATATTTGGTTGTGTTTGCCTAAGGAAAAGTGATCTAAAGTAAATCCAAAAATAAAAAAAATATGTCTTTGTTGGTTATGGTTAGAATGCAAAAGATTATAAGCTTTACAATTGACTAACCTAGAAAATGATATATTATAGAGAGGTAACTTTCATGAAGTTTAGAATATATTCAAATTTTACACAATCAAAAGAAAATAAGGAAAGAAAATGGTGATTTTGAGACCAAGGTCAGAAGGAAAGAAGATGCACATGTTGAAAAAATTATGGATTAGATGATGGAGATGAAGAAGAAATTTTAAAAGAAATTTATAAGCAAGATGAGCAAGGTGAGAATGCAAAAGAACAAGTAGAGCTCCTTACTCCAACCTTGAGATGATCCATAAAATAACATAACTTAGTTGATAGGTATAGCCCACCAAATTTATATTTATTTTTCATTGTTATATACTGACTATGAACTAATATATTTCAAGGATACTCTCTCTTCAAAGGATAGTGAATCTTGGATGTAGTATATGTAGGAGAGAATGATATCTTTAGGTAGATGTGAGACATATTATCTAATTAATTTATTTGAAAAAAGTAAACTCATTGGTTACAAGTAGTTGTATAAAAAGAAAAATAGAGGAAATAGAAATGGATGGTTAAAGAGATAGAAGGCTGAAGTGGTGGCCAAGGGCTACTCTTAGAGAGAGGGAGTTGCTTTTGGTAAAGTTTTCTCTTTTGTTAAATTATCTTCCACTAGATTCGTGTTATCTATTTTTGCAACTTGCGATTTTGAGATTGAGCAAATGGATGTTAAAATTATTTTTTTACATGTGGATTTTGAAGAAAGAATATACATGCAACAACATAATAGTTTTATGGTAAAACAAAACAAAATTTTGATTTATAGGTTAAAGTTGTTATTATATAATCTCAAACAATCACCCAACATGTTGTATTAGAATGTTGATGCACTTGCACCAAAAATAAATTTTTAGAAGCAAAAATTATCAATATATTTATGTTAAAATTATTAATGATCATATTCTAATCAATATTATATATAGAAGACATGTTTATTGGTAATAGTACAGGATGATTATGGAGCTCAAAACCAAAAATTATAAAACCATTTGATGTGAATTATTTAGGGGCTACAAAATAAATTCTTGCTATGAAATCAACAAGGATTGAGCATTTTTTTTTTAGATAATTCAAAGTAAGTACGTTGATACTATTTTGTAGAGATTTTCTATGTACGATTAGAAACTAGTTAGCATTCATTTACTAATTAGTACTAAAATTTATTTAGATATGTTTCTTAAATTAGATGATGATAATGCGAATACTAGTGTTCTTGGTAGCCTAATGTATGCAATGGTTTCCACCAAACCATTCACATTGTCCAAGCAATGGTAGTTCATAGTAGGTTTATGTCTAACCTTGGTAAGAAGCATTATACTTATATTAAAAGTGTGTTTAGATATTTGTGAGTAAATTTTAATTATTTCTTGTGTTTTTATGGTACTAATGATATGTGCAAAACATATAAGGCTTGATGCAAATTGGGTAGATGAATTGGATATTTAAACATTAATGGCTATATGTTCTCTTTGTTTGATAGTGTAGCTATTTGGATGAGTAAGAGGTTGTTCATGGCTATTTTTTCTACCACTAAAGTAGAGTATATAACTACTATACACACCTCTAAAAAGGTTGCATGGTTATAAAAACTATGTTTAAGTACTAGTTTTGATTGCAAGGTGGTTAAAATTAGATGTGATAGTTGAAGTGTTATTTATTTGGTAAAAAAATTCATGTACCATGATCATGCTAAGGACTTTGATGTACATTATCATTTTTTCAATATGGTATAAATTGATAGGCTTGTGTCATAAAATCTTGACACTCAAGACAATGTTACAAATTCCCTCATGAAGCTAGTGAGCAAAAACAAGTTCTTTTGGTGAAGGAAGGTCATAGACCTTGGATCTTATACTTTATTTATTTTATTTTTCTATGGATGCCATTGTAATTTATAATATCAAGTGGGACACTATTAAAAAAGTGTGATATTTATTTGCAATCCTAATGTACTAAATTTGCATTACCAACAATCTTGGATGAGTACTTGGATAGCCATATTATTGAGAGATATATTATTTTATTATTATTCTTCTAGTTGACTTGGAATATTAGTTGAAGTAGAATTCATGGAGGAGGTGGATCACAATGATGTTGGTTACACATAGATTTGAATACATTTATATTTCTTTCTTGATTCTAGGTTTTAAAGGAGAATGTGAAGCATCTTTCTTATGATGGGTGCATCCCACTTGAGATAATGGCCTAATTTTTGGAATGATAGCTTTAGTAGTGATGCCTATTATATTGAATGAGGAAAAACATGTTGTTGAAAATGGTTTATATTCATGGAGGCATTGGATTTTTCTATACCATTTTTTTTTTGGTGGATCATAACTTTTGGAATCCACTTGTTGTTTCCTTTAAACTCTTCTCTATATAAATTCTATGCACTTGATAGGGGTTTCATAGGTTACTTATAGATACATAGGTTCTACAAGAATTTTATTTTATTGAAGGGAGAAAATTGTTGATTATGTAATCTTGTATTAAAGATTAATATATTCTTGAGCCTCTTGTTAATGATGGAGTTTTTTAAAATGGTTTCTTCATGCATATATGATGTTATGTGTCAAGTTAGTATAGTCAAAATTGTTAGAATTGTGAAAAAAACAAGGAAAAACATTAAACAACTAACAAAGACACCTTCCACACAAGAGATCTGCAAATAATGTGTAATATTCCTCAACAAGAAAAAGCTACAAAAGAACCTCAAGAAACTTCAAGAAAAACAAAAATCCTCAAGGGTTGAGAGTTCAAGAGAACAAAAGAGGTAAATCTACAGAGAGATAATACAATGAGGGTTGAGTGCTATATAGGAGCAACCCTAAATGGTAAAGGATTAGATCAAGACAAGTGTCAACATCACATGTGATGAGACAAAATGATCTACTAATAGCTCACTTCAGTTAACATAGAAAAACACTTAGTTAACTTAATAAAGAACTTCTAAGTTTAGCTTAAGTGCATGAGAATAAATTAGACTAATAATTAATTAAAGATTAATTATTAGCTAATGCATGATTACTCTAACACCACCCTTAAGATGAACTTAGGAAGTAGCTAAAACCCCTAAAAAGAGAATGCATGGTGGGTCCCAAAAAACAAGGCCTGGTGAGGTACCCATGTACAACAAAAGATCTCTCACAATTGGAAAAAAGGAGAAAACCATAGTGGGAGAAAACTCCTATCCAAAAGAGAGAAAGGTGAATGTAGGACTGAAAAGCCTCTAAAACAAGGTGAAGGACGAAGAAGCCTCCAACCAAAATAATGTCCCAAAAAATAGGAACATGTAGAAAATCACTGAAGCACAAAGAAGATGTAGACTACTGTCGAATGATGACTGATATAGTGTTGAAATGAAGAACCTCCTGAAATAGGAGTGCAAGAGTGTCTATATAGTAAATGGTCCATCTCACTGAAATGCATGCAACCAACTACTGATGTACACTGCATCTGAAAGTACATAGAAACAAGAACTAGATACATAGATCACTCAAACCATGAAACCAAGGAGGCATTAACACCAATAGTAGAAACCCCCCATGATAGGTACACTAAAACTGTGTGAGTCCAATAAGTGCATGTAGGAGAAACAACCTACAAATAAAAGGGTGTACAAAATAAGGCATACACGCATGAGGCAAGAATCACTAGGATTCACTATTGTCATGGAAGGGACACTCATTTGACAAAGGTATGATGGAAAACCAAAGGAAAGCATCAACCCCCCCATGGGACTTTATATCATAGTGCAAATACAAAAGGTACAACAAGATGTGCAAAATCCCCAAAAAGTATACACCAGGATGGCACTTTATCTTAGTGCATCTACAAAAGAGAATGTGTATGAAAAATATGTCTACAATGCTCAAATAGGACAAAATATTGGAAATACATATAGAAAAACCAAAAATGAGTCATCCCATGCAAATAAAAAGTTTCTAGGAGCTAAGATGTCCAAGTAATTCACCAGAATGTGAAAACACAAAAACCTGAATTAAATGTACCAGAAGAGAAATTTGGAAAAGTGCATGGATGGCTATGAAGAGCTCTAAAAGATGGTTCCAATGCTACAGGAATCATGAAAAATGAAGAAACTAGTCAAAATTTATGAGCTTGGGATTGAAAATAATACCTTTGACTTCAATAGGTTGTAGAATGCACCAACAAAAAAAAACAAGTGATGAGACCCACACCATTGGAAAGTTGATAGAACCAAATTTCTGATGATATCTTGTTTGCCAAAAAATGACATTGTATGCCCAAGTTATGGCCAAAAGAAAAAATACCCCCTTTAGGGCACAAAGGGGTCTTGAAGGGGCCCTTGCTAGTTGGTCGTATGACTGATGTGATGATGTTAGCATCCATACAGATGACGCCATGTTGACATCAACAAGAATATTTAAGGAATATTCTCTTATTGTTGAAAAAATTTTGGTCCCCGAAAAGCAAAAAATCCACTAGAATATTTGCACTAATTTGTTGGGAAAAAAATGCCTTGCCAGAAAAATTCATTAGTTGTGAAAAAATGTCAGAAAACATAGAGATGCCATAAATTTTTTCATTCGTTGGTAAAGCTGGATGACCATCAAAACTGGGGAATACTGGAGGAATATTTAAAAGATTCCTTTGAACCTTGTATGCCATCGGGGAAATTTTTTAAGGTGTTGAGAATATTTTTCGCTGCCAAATTGGGAGGTCGTCAGTGATGGATAAAGTCAGTAGGGTTTTTTGGCCACCAGACGACTTGCAAAAAAGTAGTCGCCGGTGGACCATAGTACCACATGCAACAGTGATGTATGGGGTTCGTAGGGGAAAGTACCCTGTGGGTATCCCATTTATTCCCCCAAGAAACTTTAAACTTGTGGTTTTTTAATTTGTTTTTTAAATTTTGAAAATAAGAAATTAAAAAAAAAAACAAATGTCGTCTGAATTTTACCCTTTTTTCTTGACCCACATACAGGAATTCGTACAGGGTCTGTATGATTCCCTATACAATTTTTTTTTCCTTAGAAGCTCCCAATGTTGAAATATGGAAAATTTATAATAAAAATTCATTGAATCGACCTCTTGAGTCCAACCGTGAGGTTCTTTTTGTGCCAAAATGCTTCAAAATTGTAGCTACCCTTTGGATCCGAAAAAAAGTAACTGCTTCAAACCCTCGTAGATCTGACCTTAAGAGTCAAAATCAGGCCAAACAAAAGCCAAATCTAACTTTCTCGATAGCTATAAATCCAATGGCGAGGTTATTTTTGTGCTAGCAAACACCTAAAATCACCCACCTCCAAAATTTGCAAAAAAGAAAAGGAGAATCCATATCTGATGCCTATAACCCTTGTTGAAGAGAAAAAATCTCATAAATTGAGAAGGGGTTCGTTGAATCAAGGCTCTGATACCATGTTAGAATTGTGAAAAACATGAGCCATAGGATCAAACAATGAACAAAGACACCTTCCTGGCAAGAGATATGCAAACAATTTGTGCAATATTCCTCAACAAGAAAAAGCTATAGAATGAACCTCAAGAATCTTCAAGGAAAACAAGATACCTCAAAGGGTGAGAGTTTGAGGGAAGATAAAATATTAGAGATAATAAAATGAGGGTTGAGTGCTATATAGAAGCAACCCTAAATGGTAAAGGGATTAGATCAAGACAAGTGTCAACACCACATGCAATGAGACAAAATGATCTAATAATAGCTCACTTTAGTTAACATAGAAAAGAACTTAGTTAACTTAATAAAGAACTCCTAAGTTTAACTTAAGTGCATGAGAATAATTAGACTAATAATTAATTAAATCTTAATTATTAGCTAATGTCTGATTACTCTAACAGGGGCTCTAATAAAATATTACCCAATCTTGCATCCTACAAAATCTCAAAACACATTTATGAACAACATAAACCATTAGATAATAAAATAAATAAATAAATGTTGGCTATTTGGAGCAAAAAACAACGTACAATATAAAAATATTAAACTACAACAAACAAAACAACTCTTGTAGCCTATAATTCTTCTCACAATGAGGTTTCTTATATCCTTTCTCTCTTTTTAATCCCCTATTTATATTCATTGTCCCACAATATTTTCCTAACTTTGCTAAATAGAGTTATGCTATTTTTTAGAGGTTTCCTCTTTATTGTCCTCTCCAAAATATGAAAAAATAAAGAGTTCATTACCATTTTTGTTAGAAGATAAAAATAAAGCAATTATACAAGAAATATCAAGATTTTGTCCTCTATAGCACAAGAAGGAAAATCATATAGCCACACAAGGGTAACTACCCCTTCAAGATTCTAAACACCTAAGAATGAAGATGAAAAAATTATATGTTGTCAAAATAATAACTAATAAAACCCAATACCTCCATATGTAAGGTAAATTACCCAAAAATACATATCATTCTTGGCAAGTTTGAACTATCCAAAAATTAGCTTGACTTTGTAGATTTGATGCCCAGTGGAGAAAAAATTGCAACAATCAAGTCTCTTTAGTACAATAATAAAAAAAGAAAAGTTAAAGAGCCCTTAACATAAGGAAATAAAAGCTAACAACTATCAAGAAAGATCGCATATTCAAATAGATTGATTATATTTCCTAAAACAATAGAAGTCAAATTTCCATCATCTAATGTGCAACTTGACATTTAAAATATGAAGATTATCTAAAGTTGATAGTTATATTGATTGGATCTCATTAACATGTAGATTGAGAAAAGGAAAAAAAAAATCTCTTTTTGAAATAGTAAGTTATAGTTGGTGGATAACCATTATCTTCAATATGTGATTCATATTTACATATCATATTCACACATCTACCTATTTAATATTAATATTAATATTTGAATTACCCCCTTTATGCATTCAACTCTTAGATCACAATTATGATACATAATAAGTTATCAAAATATATAAATATATGACACACATAAATCATGAAACATCAATAAAACCTTAATGTTGGTACATACAATAGCATGATATGAATATTCAACTACAATTGAATTTAATGAAGTTTTATCAAAGCATTAAATTTGAAATCTCACATAGTCCCTATAGCTAAAAACATAGGTGTTGTAGCATCCACATTTATAAAAGGTAAACATTTAGCAACCTCAAGAATATAAAAAAATCATCATCAAGGTATTAAATTTTTTAAAATAAACATAATATCCTCCTATAACATCAATTCTTGTATAGAAAATACATAGACCTTGAAGCAAATTTCACAGTCTTATTGTAGTTAAAAATATGTAGTCTTGCTATATTGATCTAACAACAAAAAGTAAATAGCCCTTATTATGTAAATATGTAGGTCTTATAATAAGAAAATGTACAATCCTTGTAGTACTAGCACACAAGTCCTAGAGAAGAAAATACATATTTCCTATAGTAGAAAATAGATATCCCTATAGCATAAATACACAGGTCTTCTAGTAAAAACTATAGAGTCTTCCTATAGCCAAAATACACACTCCTTATCACACTTTTGTGGTGGATTATAAACAAGTATAAAACTAACATGTAGTAGCTATATTTAGGTTTGAAATATATCACTAATGATTTCTTAACATTATTACTGATAATTGAAACAAAAGCAAGTTTAAGTTATTTTTTTTGCACTCTCCCAAGGAAGAAAGTTTACTACTACATATTAGCAAACACATCATAACTACAAAAAAAAAACTATAAATATTTTTGGTGATGTAGAATTGCATGTGCACTTGGACACTCCTACATCAAACACGTTGAGTAAGAATTTTTTGAGCATGGGTTCATAAAGTGGAGTTGAGTGGTAGAGCCACCCTTTCAAATAGTAAATTATCTACAACAAACTCCATTAATATCAAAAGTACATCAAAAAATCATTCCTTCACCTATTTCAACACTTAGGCATGAAAATGATTTTCCTCCTCCACTAAGTTTGTCCATCAATATTATAATTTATTATGGACCTTTGTTTGCATGCATTTTGAGCAAGTGTCTTGTTTAGGTTGCTTGATAGGGGTGGTGTCCATGTCCTTAGAATCTAACAACATAGCATTTAGCTCTAGAAACAAGCTTGGGCCCTCAATATCTAAATCCACATCCTCCTCCCTCTCATCCTTGTTGATGTAATCATCATCATTCTTATCTCCTCCAGTCAAGTCACTTGGTATTTCATCCATACTGAGATTAGAGATTTAATGACCTACCAACCTACGAGACCACCTAAAACTCAAATTAGGGTTGTCAAATTCCTTAACAAATTCAAGCCCACTTTTGACCTCTTCCTTTTCTGCAATATTAGTTATGTCAACCTCCTCCTCATTGTTAGAATTGACTTCCTCAACATAAAAATTAATTGAGCCTATCTTTTTCTTCTTGTAAATGGGGCTTTTAGTTCTAGAGTTACCTCTTTTTATTGAAATTTTGTTGGGGTTGTTCTTAAGGTTGTATAGACTCACAACATCGAGTTTTTGAGTGGAGGTGAAAGGAGTTTTAGAGGACTTGGGATGAGTGGTAGACAATTTAGACTCGTGTGTGGGGATAGTATTATGAGTAGTAGCATTTTTCTTTTTCCCTTTAGAAGGTGACATCTTAGACTTCTTGATATGAGAGTTAGCAAGGTTCTCAATAGGTGAAATGTCCAATGGGGGTTCATCAATTAGACAATCCTTGATAGGCTTAGGAGGATAGAGGGCTGAATGAAATTGGTAGTCTAAAAATAACCCCTTGCTAGAGCAAGATAGGAGGATCTTTTTGGGTTTTTAGCCGTCACATCTAGAGCTTCCTTCACAGTGTTGGTTAATAGATTTATCACTTCTGTTTTATACTCTTTTTCCCATGTCAATGACAATATGACCAATAGTCGAGTCACTTGCAATGTTATTTGCAAGTGCTCTTTCCTTATTTTATAAGGCACAACTACCTTTGAAAGATGAGAAATGAATGAAAACAGGTTATGCTTTTAACTAGAAAGCAAAAAAGGAAAACTAACAACTATGCATAACCATGACATAGATGCGATGGATTAATTTAGAATGAAATGAATGTGAAAAAATGACTCAAAGTCCACTTATTCCACACCCACGAATGATAACCAAGGAAAGAATGAGAAGTAGATCTTCACAATAGATTAATTAATTTGAATTCAAAGATTCAAAAATAAACATCCACACAATTCGATATAATAGAAAATGCATTGGAAAGTGATTGTAGAGACACATAGGACATTTGCAATCTAAAGAAAACATCAATAAATTCATAGATTTAAAAACATCTCCTTTATTTCCCTAATATAAAAATGAGTTCACATATTCCCTTCCCTATACAACAAAAAGTGGTTGAAAAGAAAATAAACTGCCCCGCTTCCCCTATTCCCCGAACAGCTAAAAAAGGATCCCTTTGCAAATGAGACAAACTCCTTTATATTTTCACCCCCACCATTAGTAACGGTTTCAAGAAATCACAATTTTATTAAAATGGAGCTTTTCAATTTCCCCCTCTTCACTTGTGCAACCGCTTCATGCAATTTTGATGGTCTTTAATTAAGTTGAATTTTTACCTTCCTTTTGCCTATTCATGATTGTATTTACTCAAATATTTCTTGGCTATTTCCCATCCTTTCATAACTACTTTTTAGTGATTTTCTTTATTATGGAAACACTTCAATTCCCATTATGGAATATCTCCAAATTTTCCACTTGTCTTGGTTGTTTCTAATTTCAACATTGTAGAACTTCATAAACTCTCATCGGGAATACTTATCAGGGTTTGGTAATTGCTTTCTCAAATGTAGATTAACTCTTTATTTATTGCAAGATGAATATCTAATTGCTTGGCACCTATCACAAAAGGAATGATTTTGTGGACGTGTTTTATTTCTAAATTGGACTGTAATCATTCCTACGTGGAATGATTTGTGGTAGGGGTCCCATTTGCGTTGAAGGAAGAAAGCCTTCAAGAGTGCTCCTTTACCTTTGAACTATACTTTATCGGCCCCTTTACATTTTGAAACATCAAATTCAAAATATAACCAACAATTCAAGAAAATTTCAGCACATTGCCACATACACAGTAGGTATAGTAGAGCATTCTCGAGCCCTTGTGGTGGCTACAAGCTTAAGTGCTTTTAAAGAGACATTGCGGAAGTTGATGATGGTTATTCAAATCATTGAAATTCCGATATGCTTGTAGACTGTTCCATACTGCAAATTCTTTATTTTCAAATAACCAATAGACAATACTACATCAGGTAAGCTACTGTATTAGCTCAAAATTAATATTGTCATATTTTAAACATACTAGCTCACTATAATCGATGTCATCTTCGAAGAATGTTCAATAATTAGCTAAGATACAAGGTTGGCATTGTGTATATTGAATGAAACTTCAATGGTGACTACTGTTGTATTTGGCAATTACCATATCATCAGGTGAAGACCTTCAATGTAACAAGCACCAACATGTTTCCTAGTCTGGGTTCACATGATGCCGTGATCATATGTGATTCAAATATCATACTCTATTACTGTATATGCAAACTCGATAGATGTCTTCTTCAAAGTGTCTCTATGATTGGGAATTCCTTTTCACAATTTTTAGAGCACTGCCAAAATCCTATTCCAAACTCTCATTTTTGTGTGAGTTTGGTGAAGAAACAGAGCATTCAATGTACTCCCAATGGTCACCAATAACAAAAACTTCCATTAAATTATTTACAGGTGTCGAATTAAAGATAAGCTTCCAATCCATTTGAAATGCAAGCATCATATGAGACGTTTTTCCCTTTGAAGCTATCTCTACAATCAAAAGTCATCAATTCAATGCTTTTCAAAGTAGGCATCACATTTTTAACAAATGGAAAAAGCTTTCAGTTCACATAGATGTTATAGAGGTAAAGGATAAACCTTTGCACCACTGACTTTACCCATGACATCATGGTGCCTCTACAAAATGAAAAACGATCCACTTTACATCATCACCCATACCTCCAAGGAAGTCATTATTGCACAACTATCTTCCCCAGTGAATCCCAAGCAAGACCATGAAGTTGTACATGACCTTCAGGATACTCAAATACTGGAATTCCTTTCATTCTTTTGTTCCATTTAACAGATCATAGTAATATGCCATGTAAATTTCATACTATGAGATCCCAGCCATACTACATGTACACTCGACCCTTATTGCTAAAGGTTTTGGATCTTCATGGAGATTGGTATATAGAAACTGAGAAACAACAATCCATGTGGCATTCGCTAAATGATGGCCTTTCTCTGTAAACTCTAGCTATCATGAACCTTAGTTCCCTTATGAAATTATCAAAAACAATTCACATGCTTTGTTTATGCTTTGATGCTCTATTTGTATCCTGTATCAACCAATCCACATTGGGAAGAGCTTCTATGTCATGAAGTCACTAGAAATCTGAACTTGAGAACCTCTAGTCAGAGGTTGTGATGTTTTGAGAGTCACTAATGGGACAATAAAGAAGATTTGGGCATTTTAAGAACCTTCAAACTTGTAAATAGAGGAGTCGGTGATATAAGGAGTTCTAAGACTTAGAAAACCTCTGATAACAAATAATTTGGGAAGTTGGGAGGTTAGGAAACTTTAGAACTGCATGACTTAGGTTAGGAAAAGTATGAACATGCCGACTTTGACAGGATATTCCAAGGAAAACTAGGGAAATTAAATTTTTTTGTGACCAAATAATAGACTTAGGACCCAAAAGGAATGCTATAATTTTACATGACACTAAATTTGAATTTAGGGTAACAATTGGCTCCAAATGGGGAAAAGGACTAGCAGAACACAAAGAATCCAGAACAACCATGGCACAAAGCCTTATTCATTGGGCAATAGAGTCAAAGAAAAAAAGGGGAGTTTGAATAAAAACCCAAAATTGAAAGAAACCCAACAACACACAACAGGGAAAGGAATGAAACAACCTAAGGCACCTATGTACCTAGACTGGGTACCACATACCTAACCTCTCAAGAAATAATGCAAAGCCATTAACTAGCTAGGAGAAATATATGCCAATGCGAAATAGAGGTGTGCACTTGTGAGGTGTCTACAAGCTCAAAATTGGCTTCTTGATCATGAACATAAATCTAATGCTTATGAAGTAAAAGAGATTCTTGAAAGATGTACCAAAGAGTCATTCTTCATCATACACCTTTGAAGTTTCCTATGAACTATTTTCAATATCAACCCCTTTTGAAATAACCAAAAGAATCACATCATGGACAACAACCTTATCAAATTTGGGAACATTCTTAAATAAAATGCTTTCACTTTTATCTTCACTATTTGATTCATCCTTCTCTATGGGAAGCTCTATATTTATAGACTTATCACCCAAATCATCTTTTTCCATAACCTGAAAAGAAGAAACAAACACCTCTTATCCACATAGGAAATCATCTCCTGGTGTTTCTAAGCACCATTTTGGATTATGAACAACATGAGGTTGAACATTCTCATTTACTAAATCAGCATTACTTTCCCCATACTTATTCATGCAATCATTCTCTATCCCATATTTCACAACATCAAAATTAGATTCAAAATGAGGTGATTCAAGAGTGAAATCATTGCTAACCTTTTCTTGCAATTTTTCTTCTTCATGATTTGATGTGGGAACTTCAACAACTTCACCCTCTAGTTGTGGATGATTCAAAAATAAACTTGATGTATCATTCTAGCTATTCTTATCATTGGCTATAATAGGAGTTGTTAGACCGCCCATATTTGGATATTCAGAAACAAAGTATTCTTCTTCAACACATGGTATAGGAGAGAGCACAACATCTTCTTCACAAAGAGGGTTATCACCTAAAGCTTCTAAATTTTTTTGAGGCTGCAAACCTTCATCAACTTGACTATTCTTTTCCTCTTCATTAATCTCAATAATTTCTTTTCCTTTCATAATTTTAGATTTTGAAAAATCATCAACATTGCATATATTTATTTCACCTTTAACACAAGCTTCATTTGATGAATCATTCTCATCTTCAAAGTAAAATAACTCAAAGATGAATTCTTCACTCACCTTTGGCTACAATATTTCTCCTTTATCATCTTCTTCATGAAACTTGAAAGTCATATACTCTAGTTGTGTATCAATCATAACTTCATTATCAACACTAGGACTCAGAGAGAAAACATTAGAAATGAAACATTCTTTATGCAAATTGCTCAATGAATCAATCTTTGGAAACATGACTGATGATTGCGACTTTTGAATATCACATTCTACAAGCATGGGATCAAGTTTGATAGAAAGAACTTCTTCAATTCTTGCACAAGGAAAATCATCACTAAGAGGATAAGTAGATTTGGAATGCAATTTATCCATTCTCTTGTTAGGATCTTCTTCATCTACTTTATCAAATGCTAAATTGATATTATCAAAGATAAAAACTTCCATGTCTCAACTATTATTTAAAAGCCCTTTTCCAGCTTCATAAGAAATAATTTCTATCACTTGGTCTTATTCATCAATATCAAAGTTAAATATTTCTGATTCAGGAGAAATACAGTACCATTCACACCTTCTTTCATATCATCGGAGACACAAGTGGTTGTACTCACTTTAGTGATGTGACCGTCTTCGTCTAGGACTCTACATAAAAAGTCATCATATGATCTTTCTAGGCACCAATTTGGAATGAGAATGATGTTGGGTTCTTTTGATAGTACCTTTTCATTATTCTCTTCAACAAAGGTGGATGATTGTTCAATCTCAATCCTTTGTATGCATGTCGAGAAAGATTCTAGTCCTTTATTTTCAGCGTGGTTCAAAATTCTTCCTTGTTACTGATTGTGATTCCATGGCACTAAAAAATCTATGTGATCAAAAAATGTTTGCACAAAATATTGTTCACCAAGAACAAAAAGGTTTAAGAAGCTCGATCTTCACTCTCTGGTTATTTTTTGAGCAATTTTAATATTTCTATATGATGAATCTTTCATTCAAGATCTTTAAGAAGGTAAAACCTACAATGCAAACTTCTAAGGAGCAATATGGATTGGTAATCTTTGGATGGATGCATCCTTTTATTTTCCACTTCAGAGATGCTCGCTTTGAGATTGTTCCATAGTGAATGAATTATTTCGTCGTCTCCAGCCAATATCTCTTCAATTGTTGGCATAGGTCATCTTCTGGGTTTGGGCTAATTTATTTGGTTTGACTTGCATCGAACCATTTTCCGATCTCTTCAAATAAATAAGAGTCTCCAACCTCACCTCTTGTTGAGGTACCTTCAAAATATTGGAGAATAAGGATGCACCAATCTTCACATCCCAAGTAGAGTTGCCAAAAATCTGTTGGTTAACGAATTTGTCACTTATGTTTTATACTCTTTTTACCATGTCAATGAGAATCTGACCAATAGTTGAGTCACTTGCAATGTTATCTGCAAGTGCTCTCTGCTTATTTTATAAGGCATAGCTACCTTTGAAAGATGTGCAATGAATGAAAATAGGGTATGCTTTTAACCCGAAAGTAGAAAAGGAAAACTAACAACTGTGCATAACCATGACACAGATGCAATGGATTAATTTCAAATGAAATGAATGCAAATAAATGACTCAAAGTACACTTATCCCACACCCATAAATGAGAACCAAGGAAAGAATGAGCAACAAATCTTTGCAATAGGTGAATTAATTTGAATTCAAAGATTCAGAAATAAACATCCACACAATTTGATATAACAAAAAATGCATTGGAAAGTGATTGCAGAGATACATAGGACATTTACAATTTAAAGAAAACATCAATAAATTCACAAATTTAAAAACATCTCCTTTATTTCCCCAATACAAGAATGAGTTCACAGACTTGCTTTCCTATACAACAAACTGTGGTTGAAAAGAAAAAAAATTGCCCCTGCTTCCCCTGTTCCCCAAACAATTGAAAAAGGATCCCTTTGCAAAAGAGACAAACTCCTTTATATTTTCACTCCCCACTATTAGTAATGGTTTCAAGAAATTACAATTTTATTAAAATGAAGCTTTTCAATTTCCCCCTCTTCACCTGTGCAACTGCTTCATGCAATTTTGATGGTCTTTAATTAAGTTAACTTTTTACATTCCTTTTACTTTTTCATGATTCTATTTACTCAAATATTTCTTGGCTATTTCCCATCCTTTCATAATTGCTTTTCAATGATTTTCTTTATTATGGAATATCTCCAAATTTTCCATTTGTCTCAGCTATTTCTAAATTCAACATTGTAGAACTTCAGAAACTCTCATTGGGAATACCTATCAGGCTTTGGTAATTGCTTTCTCAAATGCATATTAACTCTTTATTTATTGCAAGATGAATATCCGATTGCTTGGCACTTGTCACAAAATGAATGATTTTGGACATGTTTTATTTCTAAATTGGATTGCAATGGTTCCTACATGGAATGACCTATGATAGGGGTCCCATTTGCATTGAAGGAAGAAAGTCTTCAAGAGTGCTCCTTTACTTTTGAACTTTACCTTGTCACCCACTTTGCATTTTGAAACATTGAATTGCAAATATAACCAACAATTCAAGAAAGTTTTAGCACATTTCCACATACATAGTAGGTATAGTAGAGCATTCTTGAGCCCTTGTGGCAGCTACAAGCTTAAGTGCTTTTAAAGAGACATTGTGGAAGTTGATGATGGTTATTCAAATAATTGAAATATCGATATGCTTGTAGACCGCTCCATGCTGCAAATTCTTTATTTTCAAATAACCAATAGACAATACCACATCAGGTAAGCTACTGTATTAGCTTGAAATGAATATTGTCATATTTTAAACATATTGGCTCACTGTAATCGATGTCATCTTCAAAGAATGTTCAATAATCAAGTGAGATACAAGGCCGCCATTGTGCATATTGAATGAAACTTTGATGACAACTATTGTTGTATTTGGCAATTACCATATCATCGGGTGAAGAGCTTCAATGTAACAAGCACTAACACATTTCCTAGTTTGGGTTCAGATGATGCCATGATCACATTTGCTTCAAATATCATGCTCCATTACTATATATGCAAACCTGATAGATGTCTTCTTCAAAGTGTCTCTATGATTGGGGATTCCTTTTTGTAATTTTTAGAGCACTGTCAAAATCCTATTCCAAACTCTCATTATTGTGCGATTTTGGTGAAGAAATTGAGCATTCAATGTACTCCCAATGGTCGCCAATAACAAACATTTCCATTAAATTATTTACAGGTGTCGAATAAAAGATAAGCTTCCAATCCATTTGAAATGCAAGCATCATATGAGATGTTTTTCCCTTTGAAGCTATCTCTACGGTCAAAAGTCATCAATTCAATGCTTTTCAAAGGAGGCATCATATTTTTAACAAATGGAAAAAGCTTTTAGTTCACATATATGTTATAGAGGTAAAAGATAAACCTTTGCACCACTAACTTTTCCTGCAACATCATGGTGCCTCTACAAAATGAAAAGCAAGCCACTTTACATCATCGCCCATACCTCCAAGGAAGTCATTATTGCACAATTGTCTTCCCCAGTGAATCTTGAGCAAGACCATGAAGTTGCACACGACCTTTGGGATACTCAAATACTGGAATTTCTTTCATTATTTTGCTCCATTTAACTTATCATAGTAACAGGCCATGTAAATTTCATAATATGAGATCCCAACTGTACTACCTATACACTCGACCCTTATTGTTAAAGGTTTTGGATCTTCATGTAGATTGGTATATAGAAACTGGGAAACATCAATCCATGCGGTAGTGGCTAAATGATGGACTTTCTCTACAAACTCTAGCTGTCATGAATCATAGTTCCCTTATGACATTATTTGAAATAATTCACATGCTCTGTTTATGATTTGATGGGTGTTTGTATCCTGTATCAACTAATCCACATCGGGAGGAGCTTCTATGTCACGAAGTTGCCAAAAATATGTACTTGAGAACCTCTAGTTGGAGGTTGTGAAGTTTTGAGAACCACTGACTGGCTGACAAAGAAGAGTCGGGCATTTTTAGAAGCTTTGAACTTGTAAATAGAGGAGTTGGTGATATAAGGAGTTCTAAGACTTTAGAAAACCTTCAACAACAAAGAAGTTGGGAAGTTGGGCGGTTACGAAACTTTAGAACCACATGACTTAGGTTAGGAAAAGTATGAACCCATTGACTTTGACAAGATATTCCAAGGAAAACTAGGGAAATTCAATTTTTTTGTGACCAAACAATAGACTTAGGACTTGAAAGGAATGCTATAATTTTACATGACATTAAGTTTGAATTTAGGGTAACACACAAAAGCTTCAATTGAAGATAACAAGTAGAAAGGGAAACTAATGACAACCTTATTTCTAAAATGGTTAAGAAAAGGAAGTTGATAGAAATTATAACATTTAAACTAACCTTTGAGTGTATATAGTTCATTAAAAGGAAGCATACCTTGTCCCACGATTGTGGGAGCTTAACTCTTTCATAACCCACATGCAACTTAATTAAAGTTTCACCTTTTTTAAAGAACAAGTTGATGCTTTCAATGTTAGACACCTTATTGTGTCTTTTTGGTCATTATAGGAAAATCTAGTCACTTGGGAAATTACTTCCTCACTCACTTTGAAGGAAATATCCCCCATTTTTACATAGAATTTATTCTAGGTGCTCATAAATTGTATGGATAAACTCTCATCATGTCTATTAAGATGCTCAAGAAATGGAGCTAACCCCCTTCTATAAAAATGTGCCATAGTAGAGGGTAATTTTTCAATTCATCGCAAGAGCCAAGCTCCATCCTCACTCTATCTCTACCCATAGTGAAAGTCCTCCCAAGGTGGCTTCTCTATAGTAAACAATTACAAAAGGAGCTGCTAATTTTGGAAGAAAGGAGGAGTAGATAATTGATAGGGTTTCTCAAAGTAGAATGAAACTTTCTAGATCTAGGCTTAATAGTCATCATAAAATATAATTGAATAATCATTAAATGATGATACATGTCTAAGATAAGGAGTATCCTCGATCATAAGTAAACACATCAAAATGTTTGAAAGCCTTGTCCTTCTTGAGTCATCCTCATATGAGTTTATTGTAGAACTAGTGCCATTAGTCCTATTCAAGGACTTGAATAGAATAATTTGAATGATTTCCTTAGATATATAATTAATATTCTTGACAATAGACAATGCCCAACCACGGAGAAAGTTGTTCTCATACATCAAGCCCCAATCAATCACGACTCTGCTAGTGAAACATATCCTAGTCATCATCACCTCATCATTCAAAGTCCACATAATTGCCAACATTAGTTGATGATTATGAACTAACTTGAATATCTTTATGACCAAATATAAACCATTACCTTTTATCCAACCAAGCTCCATCCGAATTGAAACTAGCTTCTTATTCCATAAACCCCAAGGATTGAAGGGGTGGGAATTTAACCAAGAGTTATAATAAAGAATATATAAATTTATATATTCAATAATTTGAGTTTTTCTAAAGGCCTTCATCATTAGGAAGAGTGATATTTTGTTTCTCCTTCAAAAGAAGGCTTCTTATATTCTCCAAGAGGTTTATTTTGTTTAAATCCAACATCTTAGGGAATTCAAATTTCTTCCCAAATTTTCCAATGCATCGGCCACATTGTTTTCTTCACTATAAATATTTGATAGCTCATAATCATCAAAGCCAGATTAGATTTTTTGAAAGTCATGAATAATATCTCTAATAGCCCAACCCACCTTCACCTTTCCCTTCATAGAGTTTATGACAAGTTTGAAATTCCCTTCAATCTATAATTTTTAATCCCCAATGAGAGGATAATTTTAACCTCCCATAGCATAGCCATCACTTGCTCCCTAATCCCCCTAAGTATCCCATGATAAGGTATCTCCATTGTGATATATGAGAATACCACCACCACTTGCCATACATGGGTTACCTTTAGAAACCTTGTCAAAATTTAGCTTTTCCAAAACCACAAGAGGAGGTTTCCATTTAGTATTTTGACAAGCTATAAATCTAGAGTTGTCAAATCCAGAGTGGTCCAAATGTAGACCCAATCTATCACCAATAAGAAACTCCATAGCAGATGGAGGCAAAATTAGAAATTTCCAAATGATAATAGATAAATTTTTGACAAGTAGCTCGGAGAAAGTCCCAAACACCTCCTTAGCATTCTTTTTCAGATTTTCAAAATATTTTATTATTCCTTTCTTTCCAAATACCCAACATATACGAGGTGGAATTTATCTCCATAATTCCCTAATCAAGAGGTGAGTATATGGATAGGTCCAATTCTCAATTAAATCATTTAGGTTTTCATTCATATTCCAATTGAAACCCAAATTCTGTTGAGCTAGACACTAGATTTCATCAAAGAAAGTATTGTGAAAAAGCATATGTGACATTGTTTCCTCCTCCTTTTTGCATAAAACACACATATTTGGGATTTGGAAACCTCTTATTTTTAAATTATATTGAGTTAGAATTCTATTGTGAGTAGCAATCCACAAAAATAAATTAATTTTGGGTGTGAGATGATAATTCCATATGTTATTCCAAAATCTACTGTAGATGCCATTGACTAACAACAGTTCGTAAGAATATTTTACAGTGAACTTCCATCTCCTATCCTTAGCCCAATAAAACCCATTATCATTTTGAAATAAAGGGATTCTTGTTCACTTTAAAATATTTTGAAGGATGTGATCTTTTTGGATCAAATCATTATAGTTACAATATTCTTCAATTTTCTTCCATTGTTGAGTCCCAACATTTCCCATAAAATAATCAACAACCCACCTTCCAAAAAAATAAATAGCTAGGAATTGTGGATCCTTGAACATTAGATGATTATTTAGAGCCCGATCCAACACCCAAGAGTCCTCCCAAAAGCCAATTCTGCAACCGTTCCCTAATTTCCACTTTAAGCCCAATAGGGTAAGTTTTCTAGATTTAAGGATATTGTACCGTATTAGAGAACCCTGAGGATACCCAACATAAGAGAGATTCTTGACTAAGTAAGTGTTGTTTAAGTACTTGGATTTCATTTTTTCACACCAATCCTTATTATTCAAAAGGAAATCCCATCCAATCTTAAGCATTAGGGCTTTGTTGGTGAGGCAAATGTTTCTAATTCTCATACATCCACAAGGTTTAAGAAGACATACTTTATCCTAGCTTATGAGGGCCATTTTTTTCTTTTCTTTTGTGTCAAACCATAAAAAATTTCTTTGATTTTTTTCAAATTTATTAGCAATAAACTTAAGAATCTTAAACAAGGAGAAAAATTAAATAAGGACACCTTGCAAAGAAATAGCATGAAGTTGAAGTTTTCCACCATGACTCAAAAGCTTACCCTTCTGACCATCATATTTTTTCTAAATCCTTTATAACACCATGTTCCAAAAGGATGGAGTGACTTATTTGATAGTGATATGGGGGAAAAGTGAAACCCCAGGACTTCACCTTAAGATTTCAAGGGCTTTTTCATGTAGGCCTATATCATTAAAATTTGAGATCAGCTAGGTTATGAGATTGACTTGCAACCTGAAAGTTGAGTCAATCAACCCCAGGATTTGAATTTGGGGACTTTGGAATGGATTTTGTATGAAATGTAATGATTTGATTAACTAATTATGAAAACACATTATTTTGATGCAAATACAAATAAACTAGAAACTAACATTCAAATTTAAGGACCATAAATGGAAATAGCAGACATGTGTGCACCTACAATTTAAATTTGAATTGATTCTAGGTGGAATAGGGCATAAAGAAACCCTACTTTGGGTGTTTGAAACCTAAATATGATTTTATAGTCCTTATGTACCCAGTTTGTAGCTTCTCTCTTTTAGTTCCCGTTCTTGAATATTTGTTTGTTGTCGAGATATTGTAGTTTTCAAATCTTGTTAAGTTGTAGGGATTGAATGCATGAATGAGTGAATTGTCTTCAAATCTTCCTTCAATCCTCCTCATATTTGTACTTGCACATTCTAGAGGAGAGGAAGGGTTGTTCCATATAGGGTCTTGCCTCATTCCAACCTCGTGTTAGTGTTTCCACCTCCACAATGGAAAAATTGATGATAGAGTGCTTATCCTTTTGAGGTATAGAGACTAGAATGAAAAATGAATGATGAATCAACAATGACTACAACTCACCACTCAAATTTGATTTCCTTGAAGAATTGAAGTCATGCACATCTCCTCAAGGATTGTTTGCAATTTATCTTGGATTTGTTTGAAGACCTACATGTGTTAGTCCTCACAAATAAAATATATGCATAAACATGAATGAACTCACATAAAACTTGACATGATGCTTCAATATTGAAATGCTGCAATAAATCTCTAAATTATGCTCTTGAGTGCTCTTACCTTGATCTTGAAGTATAATAATTTCTCTTCACAATTGCTTGATTATAGATGTCTCCACCTCTCTTTCAAATTATGAAATGACTAGGTGTTTATATGAAACTTCTCTAATTTCCCAAAAAATAAATATCAATGGCCGACCATCATAATTTGAATTTCAAATATTAAATTACTACCATTAACACTTTAAATTTTGAGGCCACATTAAGGGGAATAGTGTGTAAGGACACCCTAGTCCAAATCCCTTAATCTTCAAGATCTAAAGTGCTAGGAGCAAAATATTAAATGTATGCTTGGGTCTTGCACATTTAATTTCTTGATAAGTGTTAAGATGGGTCATGGAATGAATAATTTAGGAAATTAGGAGCACAATTAGGTCCAATCACTTAGGGGGGAGCAAAAAATAGTGTGAAATTGTCAAGGGTGACAATTTATGACGCTACAAACATAAATAAACCTTACTTTTTTCATTGTTGATGCATTGGCCAAAAACAAGAACATAGTTGTTTAAATACAACTTCCAATTTCTAGCTTCCACTAAATAAGATTCTCCAAATAAGATAGTGCCATCAACAATTTTTCAAATGGCTAAAGGGTTAAGGGAGGTGGTAGGTTTGATTCCCTTAAGAACTCCATTATCAAGTAGTTTTAGAATATTTCTTCCCATGACTTCAACTATCATTATAAAGAGATACGAGGATAGAGGCCCCCCTACCTAATCCTCCTTTCAACATTGAAGAATCATCTACACACTCCATTGACAAGTATTGAATACTTAATCGTTGACACACATTCTTTAATAAGGCTAATGATTTTTTATTAAAGCCAAATTTTTTTAGCACTTGGAATAAGAAATTCTAGGACACTTTATCATAAGCTTTAGAGATATCTAGTTTAAATACCATATCAGGGATGTTACTCATGTCCATTGAATACATTATTTCATGAGTGGAAATAGTAGCATCTAGGATTTGATGACCTGACATGAAGCCTTTTTGGCAACCACATATCATTTTACCCAAGGGAGGTTTTAATCTATTCACAAGAATTTTGTAGATCTTATAAACAATATTACAATGTCTGATGGGTCTAAATTCAAACATTTCTAAAGGGTCAAGATTTTTAGGAACAAGAGCAATGAAAGTATTACTTAGCTATTTTAGCAGTTTCCCGATCTAAAGAAATTTTTAGTTGCCTAAAAACATGAACCCCAACGATATTATAAAATTTCTGAAAGAAGGCAAGAGGGAATCCATCAAGGCCAAGAGCCTTATAAGCCCTAATAGAGAAGGTAGAAATCCTAACTTCCTCCTCAGAAACATGCCTTAAAAGAAGAGCATTTTCTTCATTAGATAAAATTGTAGGGATGTTGTCCAATAATTGATCTTCTAACTCAATAGAATGATTAGTATCTGGTTCCATCATAGCAAATTGAAAGTAATCAGAAGCTAAATTTCCAATTTGTTCATGAAAAGTACCCAAAATTCCATTTTCACCAATAAGTCTAGAGATAAATTTCCTCTTCTTGTGCTTAAAAGAAGATAAATGAAAAAAATAGAGTTCTTATCTCCCTCTTTCAGCCACTAGATTTTGGATTTTTGCTTCTAAAAGATCTCTTTTTTAAAGTATTATCCCAATTAAGACGTAAAGGATTCTCAACCTAGCATGTTTCCTTAGCTATATCTCCACTGGCCATTCTTGCCTGAATATCCTTAAGTTTTATAGTTAGAGTTTTCTTGTGATTTAAAATGTCATCAAAGATCAACCTATTGTTGCAAGATGGTGTGTCCCTTGGTATCCTCAGTGTAACATGACACTTGGGTTCGTGACATGGATTAACTATCTCTCATGGATCTTGTATAAATCTGATAGTTGTATCATACATTAACAGGTTGATCTTTTGGTGCAACAACAACCACCAATGTAAAAATTGGTATCAGAGCCAAGGTCATAGGTTCAAACCCCTCGCTTGCACTAGAGGGGATTGTTTCAAGATGGTATGTCCCTTGGTCTCCTCGGTGTAGTGTGATGCTTGGGTTTGTGACATGGATTAACTGCCTCCCATGGATCTTGCATAAATCTGGCGGTTGTATCGAATGTTAACAAGTTGATCTTTTAGTGCAACAACAACCACCAATGTAACACCTATTCCATCCTTTAAATTTATTTTTAATATTTTTAAGTTTTTGTTTCACCCTACACATAACATCTAACCTTGGATAGGGATACTCCACCACTTAAAGATATAATCCCTATATTTAGGACATGTGAAGCCCATATAATCTCATATTTAAATGGGAATGGGATGGTATGCATACTATCTTTCTAGTCCAAGAATAGAGGCTTATGGTATGAAATAATTCTAGGTAAAGAAAAAAGGTTCAAGGTGTTGATAATGTCCCAATTAGGAGTAACTAGGAAATGGTATAGTTTCACTTGGATAAGGTGGTATCCAGTTCAACTTTTTGTCCATGTGAATAGTTGATATTGAAGGTCTATAACCATGAGCCTAGTTGAACTAAGAAGGTCGGTTAAATCAACCATGCTATCTATATAATATATTAAGCCCCCATGTTTTTTAGAGGGAAAAATGGGGGAATTGAAATCCCCAACCAACATCCACTGCATGCCTCTCTATTACCCAGGAATTGAGCAACCACATCAATCTAGAGAGCTTTTTTGGAATTTCTCACATTAGGGGCATAAATATTTATTACATTCCAAGATAAAACTATGGAAGAGAATCTAACTCTAAGACTATTTCTAGATTTATTGATTAGAGTATCAAAAAAATTTGTTGGGTTCCACATAGTGACCAAACCTCTTGAGGCCATTGTAGCCTCAAATATATATTATTCAGTAGTGGGCCACAAATATTTAGCAATGACTTGAAATTTTTTCTTATTCATTTTAACTTCTTGAAGTAAAAGTATATCTATCTTATTCTCCAAAAGGAAAATTTTCATGGAAAATTGCTTCAAAGGTATATTAAGCCCTCTAAAATTCCAAGATAGAATCTTTATTTATAACTATTTTTGGAGGATGTTTGCAATATTCTTTTCCTGCTAATGACAATTTATTTTACTTCTTCTCTTTGCCTTATCTATCATTAGGAAGGCTTGTTAGCCTTAGCATCAACAACAACAATTGATTTTTTATTTTTTCCTTTCTTTTTGTGGCTTGATCATCCTTCTTGGTCAAAGGAACATTGAATAGTAGTTGGTTTATTTGAATCTTTACCTAGAGATAGTGAAATGGTATCTTTTTTTGATAGGTAAATGATTTTGATTGGAGCTATGAACCAGTGAGGTTACAATTGGGGGACCTCATCCCTGAAATTTACCAGTGAGGTCACAATCTGGGGACCCCATCCCCGACATTCTCTCCATGTCTCCTTCTGCTCCATCTTTCTTCCTACCACCTTCAAACCACCATTTCCTGGAACCATTACCTAATTACTCTTTCCATCCAACTTTTTCTCTTTTGATGCTGATCTTAAAGTCATTTGGTGGTTGGGATTGAATTGTGCTTGTTTCTTCCTTTTTACATCTATCTAAACTTGCTCTAGTTGTGGAGGAGAACAATCAAATGGCCTTGCTTCAAGATGTGATTCCAAAGAAGATGCTCATGGTTTGGGGGATATCTTCTAGTTTGAAGAAGATATGACTACATAAGCAAAAAAGTCATCCCTAGATGAGCCAAAAATACTAGGCAGTTGAGAATCATTTGGAATATTTGGAGAGCTATTAGGTGGAGCAATTTGTGTTTTTGGCTGAGTTATTGTAGGGTCTTGAGGTAAATCTAACTCAATTTGAGAGCAAGGTGGTATAAAATAATGTTTGGGTTCTGCCCCAATCCACTAGGTTTCCCTTCCCCCATAATCATGCTTATGGGTGCACACCTTCAGACATTGGGGCATGAAGTGGTTAGTTGAGAAGCACTTTCTGCAATGAAAGACAATTCTTTCATAATCCATAGGCTTCCTCCAACAACAATCACCAACCTTCATTGTGATCTCCATTGGTAGACCATTGGAGAGGTCCATTTCCACACAGATGTACACATAGGCGGAACATTGATATTTCAATGTTTCTTTTGAATTGCAATGGAACTTTCCTAACCCATTACCGATGGCTTGCAGACAATCTAATTCTCAAAATTGAAATGGAAGATAAGGCAGTTGCACCCAGAAAAACACAGTAGAAAATTCGTAATCAAATGATGGATACCAAGGTTTCATGCATAGAAAGTCACCTTGGAACACCCATGGCCCATTTTTCAACACCCATTATTTTTCGTCAATAGATTCAAATTCAATAATAAAAAACCATATAGTGCAGGGAAACAAACAAATTTCTTCCTTCATAAACTTATTCCATGTTTTAGAAATCCAAGAATGTAAACTGCTCAATTTCAGCCATACCTTAGAGAATCTACAAATCAAGGCATTTGTTTGCAAAAATTCTTCTTTGTCTTTGACTAGTTTGTCCAACCAGATCTCAGGAATAAAGAACGCATGAGAAACCCTAATCTTAGGTCTATTGTGCACAAAGGTAGCCTTGGTGACTTTTGGAGATGACGATTGGGGAGACATAGCACACTACACAACCTCATCCCCAATCAACTGGCGTGGGTCTTGATTATCAGTCCTGGATCAGCGAGAATGGCATAAGGTAGGCTGTGAGTTTTCAATGTTGTCCCTGACCCCACAATGCACTGCATTTGAGAATTTGTGCTTGTCATTGAGAGGGAGAGGATCCCCGTCGGGGATGGAATTCACCCTTCCATCCAAATATCCCTCATGCAAAGCCTTGAAGCCATCATCGCCATGAGTCTGGAGTGGATAAATTGTGATGGGAGCAGAGTGAAACATGGCAGAGTTGATATTCATCTTTTATTATTGTTTGATAGTGAAAGGGTATATTGTATAGGGGTGTTGGGTGAATTTGTCTTCATTTTTGTTGCACTTTGCAATGCTTCAATACACTGAGGGGAATACATATTTGCGATTTGATAGCTATGGTAATCACTAAATATTTCCCCTTCTTATTTTACTTCCATTAAAGGTAGTGTGATGGCCTTAATCCTTAGGACCTCTAGTTGCAAGCCATTCAACTGTTTGTCTCTTATCACAATGCTATCTTTCCTAGCAAAAGACAAAGCTTTAAAGGTATTTTTATTAGGTATACCAAGCTTAACTTATTTAGGGATATCATTTTTGAAAGGGGATTTAAGTATATTCAAGATGCCATCTTTGAAAGGATAATCCTTTGATTGTTGAAAACAAGGTGGAACTAAGTTGCAATATTAACGTATGTATGTGTATTCAAATATGAAAACAAGATTACCAAATATGATTATATGTATGTTATTGCACATTCACCATAATAGAAAAATCAACAAACAAATATGACACCATATTTATGTGGAGAAACCCTTTTGAGAAAAAAATCTACATGAGAAAAGAGGGCAAGTATATTATTTATCTTCACAAAAGAGATATATACGCCATAATATACTTCCTTGCTAATCTCCTACAACCCAGATGCTTGCTGGGAATAGGATGCCATTTAATTGCAATCCTAAACATATTTCATGTATCTCCTAAGTCCTTGGAAAGTGTTCCCCAAGACTAGGATTAGAAATAGATTAAATTTGAATGAAATGAACATGTAAATTGACATTTGTAATTATTCCTAAATGATAGGAACATGTGGGGATGCCCAAGAAGAGATCCTACAAAATAGGAGCACATGGGGTGCCCACATGGAAGGTGGAACCCGGTTTGCTTAAGTTAACTGTTTGGTGAAATGATAACACTTCAGTAATGTATGTAAATATCCTACAAGTCAGGGATTGATATTTACATGACTGGAGTTCAGTTTAGTTTAGTTCAATTATGGTTCAATTATCTTCAGTTGCATGTTAGTTGACTTCAATTGACTTGAGTCGCATGACTAATGACTTGAGTTGCATGACAAATAACAGGTGGATACATTCAATTCAGTGGGGATGATCAATCATGCATAATGGTTCCATGAATTAATGCAGAGATATGTTTCAGTTAACTACGATTGAATTGGACCCACCTTGGGCACCCAATTTGGCATCTTTGAGTTAACACATTTTGCATGAGAAGATATTTACAAGGCTGAGTTAAGTGGGCCCATTCTTGGGTGCCAACTTTGAGGAGAAGCTTGGAAGATATTTTCTTGACCAACGATCAGTTAAGTGTTCAGTTTGGGGCGCCTAAATTGAGGAGAATTTGGTTTTGACTTCATGTTACATGATGGAACTCTACTTGCACAAAATAGGCATAGGTTTTTGAGAGGAGAGTTTTGCTCTTGGGTGATCCCACAATAGTGGTTTACAATTTTTGGCCAAACTGGACACTGAAATAATTTTTTTTAACTAAATCTTTACTTTCGGGCACCTATAGTGGCTAAACCGTGAGGAATTTGAAAATGATGAAAACTAGAGTTTCATGAAATTTTGTCTATAGATTATAAATATATTTTTTTCAAAAATGTTGGAATCAGATTGCACTTCTTTTTCCATCTCCCTCAAAAACTAGTTTTTTTCAAAAAACAAAATTTTAAAAAAGTGACGCTCACCGTATAATGCATAACTTTTTTTCCATGAAGGATAAAATTATAATTCTTTCAAATTTAGATTCATAACTCTGATATCTAGTGATTCCACTTGGTTAGATAGTTTTTATTGAATATTTTTTCTTTAATCAAGTTTTGAAGTCAAACCAATTATAATTCAGACATAGCGTGACCGTATAACGCGTAACTTTTTTTGTATGTATCGAAATTCTTTTTTTTCTTTGTTGGATCAAGGAATTCAATATCTGGTGCACTCATATTTTTCAATTTTTTTTTTGATAATATGTTATTTTTCCACATCTGCAAAACAAAGAACTTTATTTTTGATGAAAAACCTATATTCACAAGAAATAAAAAATAAATATTATAATAAAATTAAATTTATTTAAAATTATACTTTTTGGGAAGCTTATAATAAGGACTACATACTTACAAAAATTAAATTTTGAATGAATTAATTTGATCCCCCAAAAGGTAAATCAAAAGTGGTTTTTTATCAACATTGTGATAGGTGTAAAGGAGACTCTGTTATAGGTATGGTTTAAAACTAGCAAGGTTCTATCCAAGGGGGTTTGATTTAAAGTAGTTTGATCAAACCCTCATCAATTGGAATGCTTTAAATGAAACTTTTAAATGCTTAAATCATTATATTTTCTAAAAATATGTGATTTCAGCAAAAATCAGATCCTCCCAGAAATTGTAAACCAGCGTTCTGGGATCACCCTCTTTCAATTGACAACTCTTCGGAGTTTACAATGCTCATTATTGTCTATTAATTGCAACAAGTTGAAGAGAGTTTTATTAGAGTTTATTTGCAGGTTGTGAAGAAGAATTGTTGAAGGCAAAAGAAGCATATCAATCAAGGATTGATACAATATTATTGTAATCTTGTTATAAGGTTAAATCATACAAGCACTATTGATTCTAGTGAAGTTTTTTCCTAAAAGGGTTTCTCCACGTATATGCTGTGTCACTTCTATCTTCTTGTCTCATTCTTCTACAATCTTTTGTCTCTTTCTACAATTGGTAAAATTGATCTAAATAGATAATCATCCACAAAGAATTTGTAACAAAGAACACTTAATTAGATCTATAGTCTCATAGTTTTACAAGTTTTACGCTACATAATTACCTCCATTTTTAACATTTGGTATCAGAGCTAACAGTTGGGTAGAGTTTGGGATGCCTTTCTCTTAAAAGTTTGAAGGTTTTTTAGATGTAGTGGGAGCTTTTACTATTGTGTTATTGTTGATTTATAAAAGAAGTGTGTTACAATGAGTTCTACTTCTTTTTTAGATATTGAAAGATTCAATGGATCTAGTTATGAGATGTGGAAACTAAAAATGGAGGATCTCCTTGAAGAGAGAGATAAGTGGTTAGTTGTTTGTAATGAGACAAAGTCACCTACAAAGATATCAGATGAGGATTGGGCTAAGCTTGATAAGAAGGAAAGAGGGACCATAAGATTATGTCTTGTTGATGTTGTTCTCTTGAATGTTTTAGATGAAACTACTGCATATAAACTATGGAAGAGGATAGCTGATATCTATCAAACCAAAAGTCTTACTAATAAGTTGCATATGAAAAGAAAGTTGTATTCTTTAAAGATGAAAGATGGTGATTCTATTGCACATCATTTAAATTATTTTAATTTGATTCTAAGTCAGTTAGCATCTGTAGATGTAAAGCTAGAAGATGAAGATAAATGCATTTTGTTACTTTGTTCTTTACCAGAGTCTTGGGAAAATCTAATTGTTGCTATCAATGGTAGTGGTGTAGATCCTAAGATGGACAATATAATTCCTACTCTCCTATTAGAGGAGATGAGGAGGAAGTCTAAAACGAGATCCCAAGATGCCTTGTTTGTAAGAGGTAGGCCTAAGGAAAAGGAACCTAAGGGAGACAAGAAAGGAAAGGGTAAGTCCAAAGGACAGTCTAAAACCCTTGGTAAGAGTAAGGTAAAGTGTTGGAATTGTGGGAAACCTGGACATGTAAAGAAGGATTGTAAGAGAAAGAAAAAGAATTCTGATGATTCTACAGAGAAATCCTCAGATGAAAGTAATGATGCATTGGTCATTTCATCTAATACTGTTGTTGATAACTCTTGGCTTATTGATTTAGGTTACTCCTATCATATGACTCCTAAAAAGGAGTGGCTCACTAAGTATACTACATATGATGGAGGGAATGTCTTCTTTGGATAACACAAAAAAGGTTGTGGGAAAAGGAGAGGTAAAGTTGTGTTTTAGTGATATTAGGGTTAAGACCCTTAATGATGTTTTACATATTCTAGGACTTGCTAGAAATCTACTTTCTATATCTAAGTTCAATGATTCTGGAATCCATGTGACATTTGACAAAGGTGGTTGCAGATTGGTGAAAGGGAATATGGTAGTTGCTAAAGGATCTCATATTGGGACTTTGTTTAAGCTTAATAACTCCAATTTGAATAAATCAACCAATGTAACTGAAGCTAAAAATACATGTATGTTGTTGCACCATAGATTGGGCCACATTGGTGAAAAAGGTCTTAGGACCATTCTTAATAAGAAATTGGTTGATGGTATTCCTGATTATAATATTGGAAAAAATGATTTTTGTGAGCATTGTGTGTTTGGAAAGCAATCTAGATCTTCATTTCCTAGTGGAACAAATAAAGCTAAAATATTATTAGAGATTATTTATTCAGATGTAATGGGCCCTGTGGATATTGACTCTATTGGAAAATCTAGATATTATGTCACAATTATTGTTGATGTCTCAAGATACACTTGGATCTATTTTATACATAAAAAATCTGATGTGTTTAATAAGTTTAAAGAATTTAAGGATTTGGTTGAGAAACAATCAGATCATAAGATAAAAGTGTTGAGCTCAGATAATGGTGGTGAATATTGTTCTAAGGAATTTGATGATTATTGTAAGCATACAAGAATTGTGAGACAAAAAACTACTCCATATACACCTCAACAAAATGGAGTAGTAAAAAGGATGGACTGAACCTTAATGGAAAGAGCTAGGAGTATGTTAAGTAGTGCTAAGCTAGATTGATGCCTTTGGGTCGAGGTTGGAAGTACTTCTTGTTATTTAATCAATAGATATCCTAGTTCATCTATTGAAGATAAAACTCCTTATGAAATGTGGTTAGGTAGGAAACCTAGTGTTGCGCATTTAAGGATCTTTGGTTGTGAGGCTTTTGTTCATGTGCCTAACGAAAAGCGATCTAAGTTGGTCCAAAGGCACATAAATGCATATTCATAAGTTATGGTGAAAATGTAAAGGTTACAAGCTTTGGAATCCTCTAACCTGAAAAAATTACGTTATCTAGAGATGTGATTTTCAGGGAATTTAGAGCTTATTCAGGAGAAGAACAACTAAAGGAGAAGGATACTTCTCGAACAATACATTTTGAGATAAATACTGAGAAGCATGAAGATGTACATGTTGAAGAACAATTGGATGGATTGGATGAGGAGAGTTCATAGAGTTCTTCTGAGATAGATGCTCATGACGAGCATATTGAGGAACAAGAAGAAACCCCTTTGAAAAGATCCACAAGACAACAAAATCCTGTTGATAAGTATAACCTACTTGATTTCCGTTGTATATTTTCTTTGATGAGTACTAATAATGAACCTGGATCTTACAAGGAAGCTTTTTCTTCAGATGAGAACAAGCTTTGGTCACAAGCTATGCATGAGGAAATGAAATCCTTGGATACTTGTGACACATGGAATCTTGAGAGTTTTCCCAAAGGAAGAAAGGCCATTGGTTGTAAATGGATCTTTAAAAAGAAAATTGGAGCATATGGTAATCTTGAAAGGTACAAGGCTAGATTAGTAGCCAAGGGCTACTCCCAGAGAGAGGGAGTTGACTTTAATGAAATCTTCTCTCCTATTGCTAAATTAACTTCTATTAGATTCTTTTTATCTATTACTGTTGCTTATGATTTTGAGATAAAGCAAATGGATGTGAAAACTGCTTTTTTGCATGGGAATATTGATGAGGAGATTTATATGAGGCAACCTGATGGTTTTGTTGTAAAAGGAAAAGAAGAATTGGTTTGCAGGTTAAAGAGATATTTATATGGATTGAAATAGTCACCAAGAATGTGGTACCAGAAGTTTGATGCTTTTGCATTGAAAATTGGTTATGTTAGGAGTGAGGAAGATCATTGTGTTTAAATAAAAGTTATTGATGATCAACTTTTAATTATTATCTTGTATGTTGATGACATGTTTATTGGTAACAAGGTAATGATCAAAGAATTGAAAGCACAACTCTCTAGCACATTTGAGATGAAATATCTAGGGGCTGAAAAATATATCCTTGGTATGGTGATCAAAAGAGATAGAGGTAACATAAAGCTTTGCTTAAGTCAAAGCAACTATGTTGATACTATTTTGAAATGGTTTAACATGTAGGATAGTAAACCAATTAATATTCCTTTACTAGTTGGCACGAAGTTATGTTTAGAAATGAGTCATAAATCTGATTTTGATCATGAGGAAATGTCTGAAATTCCATATGCTAGTGCAGTTGGTAGTTTAATGCATGCAATGGTTTGTACGAGACCAAATATAGCCCAAGCAGTGGGAGTTCTAAGTAGGTTTATGTCTAACCTTGGTAAAGAACATTGGACTTATGTTAAGAGGGTGTTTAGATATTTGCGAGGTACTTCTGATTACTATTTGGTTTATCATGGTGCTAATGATATTGATATTATGCACAAACCATTGGACATATAGGGTTTTGTTGATTAAGATTGGGCAGGAGACTTGGACAGTCGGAGGTCGACAAGTGGCTATGTGTTTACTTTGTTTGGAGCTGCAGTTAGTTGGATGAGTAAGAGGCAGCCCACGGTTGCTTTTTCCACCACAGAAGCAGAGTACATGGCTGCTACACATGCCTCTAAAGAGGCAGTTTGGTTACAGAGACTTGGGAAAGGTATTGGTTTTAATTGCAAGCAAATTAAACTTGAATGTGATAGTTAGAGTTCTATTTGTTTAGCCAAAAATCCTATGTATCATGCTCATACTAAGCATGTTGATGTCCAATATCACTTTGTGCGAGAAATGGTTGAGAGTGGAAAGGTATTGATTGAGAAAGTTGACACTTTGATCAATGTTGTAGATTATTTTACAAAACTAGTTCCTACATATAAGTTCTCTTGGTGTAGGAAGGTCATTGGCCTCGAGTCCTATACTTGATTTATAATAATGATTCCTTGTTTAGAATAATTGTAATGTATAATGTCAAGTGGGAGAATGTTGGGAATAAGATGCCATTTAATTGCAATCCTAAACATATTTCATGTATCTCCTAAGTCCTTGGAAAGTGTTCCCCAACACTAGGATTAGAAAGAGATTAAATTCAAATGAAATGAACATGTAAATTGACATTTGTAATTATTCCTAAATGATAGGAACATGTGAGGATGCCCAAGAAGAGCTCCTAAAAAATAGGAGCACATGGGGTGCCCACATGGAAGGTGGAACCCACCTTGCTTAAGTTAACTATTTGGTGAAATGATAACACTTCAGTAATGTATGTAAAGTTCCTACAAGTTAGGGATTGATATTTACATGACTGGAGTTTAGTTTAGTTCAGTTCAACTTAGTTTAGTATTAGTTTAGTTTAGTTCAATTCAATTATGGTTCAATTATCTTCAGTTGCATGTAGTTAGTTTGAGTTGCATGCTAGTTGACTTCAGTTGACTTGAGTTGCATGACAAATAATAGGTGGATACATTCAATTAAGTGGGGACGATCAATCATGCATAATGTTTGCATGAATTGATGGAGAGATATGTTTGAGTTAACTAAGATTGACTTGGACCCACCTTGGGCGCCCAAGTTGGCATCTTTGAGTTAACACCTTTTGCATGAGAAAATATTTACAAGGCTGGGTTAAGTGGGCCCATTCTTGGGCACCAACTTTGAGGAGAAGCTTGGAAGATATTTTCTTGACCAATGATCAGTTAAGTGTTCAGTTTTGGGCGCCTAAATTGAGGAGACTTTGGTTTTGACTTTACGTTACATGATGGAACTCTTCTTGCATAAAATAGGCATAGCTTTTTGAGAGAAGCTTTGTGCTCTTGTAATTGAAAACTCTTTGGAGTTTACAATCCTCATTATTGTCTATTAATTGTAGCAAGTTGAATAGATTTTTATCATATTTTATTTGTAGGTTGTGAAGAAGAATTGCTGAAGGCAAAAGAAGCATATAAATCAAGGATTGATATAGTATTATTGTAATCTTGTTCTAAGGTTAAATAATACAAGCACTATTGATTCTGGTGGAGTTTTTTCTAAAAGGGTTTCTCCATGTATATGCCATGTCACTTATATCTTCTTGTCTCATTCTTCTACAATCTTTTGTCTCTTTCTACAATTGGTAAAATTGATCTAAACAGATAATCATACACAAAGAATTTGTAACATAGAATAAGTTTAATTAGATCTACAATCTCATAGTTTTACAAGTTTTAAGCTACATAATTACCTCCATTTTCAACAATGCTTCCATACACTTGCAAATAACACAAGATGATACTAGCATCTCAAGGCTCCAATTTATAGAGCTTGTGGGAGGTAAAACCACAATGGTGAATTGAAACAAGAGGTGCCAAAACCACTTGAAGAAACCCATGCCCCTTCCTTGGAAAACCAAGAGTCATGATAATAAATTAATTAATGTGCACAAGGCTTCAACATGGGTGTCTAACCCATAGCCCATTCAACTTCTGGCATTCAAGATGCTTCAATGACTATTCAACTTCCAAATGGAGAACCAATGGACACTTGTTTCCATCCAAACTTGGTGACCTACTCAAGACTCTTCACATTCCCAATGTGAATGCCTATGAGGGATAATTTTATCCTCTAGTGATGTGTAACCTTCACCAACATTATATTTTGTCTCAAAAATATTTAATTACAATATGCCAAAATTAAATACATTTCTCTCATGTCCCCTATGACACTTTCCAAGAAACATGGAGACATAAAAATGACATAGGTTAGCAAGGTAAATGTCACCTAACATAACACTAAGCACATCAACTATTGAAACTGAAGACTCTTGAAGTTTTTGATTTTTATTCAAGGGGGCTTTGCAATCAGTGATTAAGTGACCTGATTTTGAGCAATTTTAATAGAAAACTATAGTATTTTCATATAAATTTTGTTGGGACCATTTCCAAAACTTAGAATCTAGAATGATTAAATTTGAAAGTCTTATGAGTATCAATATTCACATAGATTCGAGAAAATACTAACCTAGACTTATTTTTTATTATGTTGCTCATTGAAATTAAGTGGCCAATAAAGTTTCCAATCCATTGAAAAACCACTTCATCCCAAAAATCCAGAGGGAACCTAGGAAACTTAACCCAAATAAGAGATGTTTTATTCAAATTTGCAATAGGGTCAAACCATGGTTTCCATCTACATAGAGATAAATTGTGTTTACTATATATCAAAGGGCTCATGGTGAGAATCAATAGAAGATAATCCTTGGAAGTGAACCTAAAGAGGAATAAACCACCATCCATAACATTCACCTCCAAATGTCTTCTAGACACCATTTGGCAGTAGTCCAAACCTAAACCATATCAATAGTGGGTAGAAGGAGAAGAATTTATCGATCAAGGAGTTATCCATTGAGGAGATGATTCTTTTGACCATGGAGTTAGGAAGTTTTATTTATATTTCATTTTTAGACTTAAAGAACTCAAGTAAAGCAATTTCACTCACATTGTCACCTCAGGCGCTACCAACAAGAATACTTTTCTAGGCCTTAAGATTTAGAACAAAAAGTTCATAGGGTCAAGAGGACCATTCAAAATAGTGTCAAGCGCTGAACTTGAGGGCCCCCCGAATCCAAAATATTGATCAAAATAGAGGCCTTAGCCATTTGTACAACCGATGCAAGTGAGGGGGTGAGAGGGGGATCAAGGGAACCCCTATGATTGTCAAGCACAATGCACAAGGAAGGTTCAAATTGGACAGAGGGAGAATTTTGAGTATCATTTCATACATTTCCAAATGTCCCTAAATTTTTGGTGTGTTAACACCAAGGTGAGAATTCTTCATTTTTGACACAGTAGAGAGCAGCCCCACAAGGTTTGAACCTTGGTTGTTGGCCCTACAGGCAAGAAGCCCCACCATTTTATTAAAGGGTCTCCCCCAAGTATGTATATTGAAAGAAGTTGTTTTGTTGCGTTGGCTTCATTCATGCTATATTTTTTAAATGGAATGGTGTCATCTATAAATTGTAAATAAGTGAAGGAATTGAAGCCTTGTATGGCTATAATTCCTTTCCAATTTCTATCCAGGTGAGAATGGACATATTACATATTCCAAATTCCTCTACCATTAGATTAAAGAGGTATGTGAATAGTGGATTCCCTTGGTAGATTACTCTTGTGGCCTCAAAGAATAGTTTTAGTCTGCCATTTAGTAGAACTAAGTATTGTGGTGTAGAGATGCATTCAAATAATGATTCTCTCTAGTATTGGATTTAATGAAATCTAAGAAATTCATAAGGAATATCCAATTCACCTTGTCATGAGATTTACTAATATCCAGCTTTATATCATGATTTCCTAATTTGTGTTTGAAATATAATGAATAAAATTTCATGTGTTGGGATGATACCTTTAGTGATAAATCTATTTTGGATGAAGCTACTTTGTAGTTGTGAAATAAGTGTGGGAAACACCAATTTTAGTCAATTTGTGAGTGATTTGAGAGAATCTTGTAAAGAGTGTTGCAAAGAGGATTTGTCAAGAAATTTGTAAAAAGGTTAGGGGAAAATATTTTTGGGAATTAGAGTTGTAAATGTGCAATTCAGTGCTTTTAAGACTTCTTATATTTTATTTCTTCATTGTAGGAAATTGCTACTACTTTTCCAACAATGTGTTCACATCTTTGGAAGAAAGCTATGGGGAAATAATTTGGGCCTAAGGCATTGGTAGGGTGCATATGAGAGAGTGATAACTTGATCTCTTCTTTAGGGAAGGGGTCCATTAACATTTGATTATATTTATCCATGATAGTTATAGAAATATATTGCATAAATCCTAATTGTTCCAATAATCTAGTAACCTCACCATTACCAAAAAGCCTATTGAAAAAGAGACTACTTTAGTTTTGATATGTTTTGGCTTAGTGTGAAAATTTCCCCTCCTTGTGAGTTAATGGATGTGATATTGTTCCAATTCTTCCTTGACTTAATGGGATTGTGAGCTTTTTTTGTATTTTTATCTCCCTCATTTAACTAGATCTTCCATTATTTTTGCTTCTAGTAAATTTCCTCTTTTGCCTAAATATCAACTAATTTTGTGAGAAGATCTCTCTCCTTCTTGTACTGGTCTTGATTCATTTTTGTCCCAAAGAATGTAACTATAAGAAATGGTTTGGAATTGGCTTTGTTGCCCACATTTGCTTCTAGAAGAGAGAAAATGGATGCTTGCTATAAATGTTTAAATGGAGAGAAAATAACAATATCAAGTCTCATATAAATGGATTCTTGGTATAAATGTTTAAATGGAGGTTAATGTCCTTTAGATCACTTTGGCATGATAACTACAAGTGACCCTTTGACGCCTAAACAAAACCAATCAATTAAAAGGGAGATATAGGATACACAATTCAGTAATTCGGTGAAAAGAACTATGCCAAGTGCTCAAACCTCCCTAGAGTTCTTTAGGCAAGTAAACCACTTGGCTTATCTCTTAGTTAGGTATGGGTTAGTTTGTTTAGGTGGTGTCGTGCATCTAGTGACTTGTCTCTTGTAGCCATTAGACTACTTTTTTTAGTTGTTTCTTAGTTGCTTTGTGGGGCTTCTTTGGTACATCTATTTTGCTTTATATAAATGAGTTTGGATCTATCAAACACCCAACTTTATCAACAATATAAAAAAAATATCAAATCTCATAAATAATAAATCTAATTTTACATATGACAAATTTTGAAGGATTTTATTTCTAGATCTAATCCCAATAAGAAAAAATATAACTTATAACATCAATAAACATTATTGAATAAGACATGATCAATTTAAATTACTTATAAATATGTATCAATATAATGATAAATGTATGCAACACATTAAATTTTAAACTTTAATTCCTGAAGATTGATGTTCCATAAAGTTGGTCTCTAAACTTTGAACATTAGCTAGAGGATGCAAGGTGATTTCATAACACAAGACACTATCACCATCATAAGAGTACCTATTTTAATGTATGCTTTAATAAGTACAGACTATAAAACAAATCACCAACAGTAAACCTCTAATACTAGTACTATTCTACCATATATGACAGCAGGTAAATTATAAATATCCCTTTACATGATTCAGTCAACCTCTTCAACCTTTGATCCCCCATGATTAACATTTTATGCAGCTGATTTGTAAGCATTGGAGATTACAGGATTACAAAGACGTTCCAGGTCCTCCAACTTTTGTTCATACTCACAAGCATCTGCCATCTGATTGGCATCCAGCCATTCAATTGTGCTCTTAATAGCTTTCTGCATTTTGTCCTTGTCATTAGAGCTCAGTTTCTTACTGAATTTCTCATCCTTGATAGTATTTCTCATGTTGTAGACATAGTTCTCCAACATGTTTCTGGTCTCTGATCTTTTTTGGAGATCTTCATCTTCTTCTTTGTATTTCTCTGCTTCCTGCACCATTCTCTCAATCTCGGCTTTGCTCAGCCTGCCCTTATCATTGTTGATGGTGATGGTATTCTTAACACCTGCAGTCTTGTCTTCAGCGCTGACATTGAGGATACCGTTAGCATCGATATGAAAACAAACATTAATGTGAGGGACCCCTCTTGGTGCAGGGGGAATACCAGATAGCACAAATTTTCCCAGAAGATTATTAGCTTTGCTCTGAGCTCTTTCGCCTTCGTATATCTGAACCAAAACAGAGGTCTGATTGTCTGAATAAGTAGTAAAGATCCGCTCTTTCTTTGCAGGAATGGTAGTGTTTCTGGGAATGAGAACTGTCATAATTCCTCCTGAGGTCTCCAGCCCCAGGCTGAGGGGTGCCACGTCCAACAGCAAAACATCCTGCACTTTTTCGTTTGTTTCTCCATTTAATATGGCAGCCTGCACTGCTGCACCATAGGCAACAGCTTCATCAGGATTGATGCTCTTGCACAGCTCCTTGCCCCCAAAATAATCCTGTAACAGCTTTTGGACTTTTGGAATTCTGGTGGATCCTCCTACCTGTCAGAAAGCATTCATCCAGATATTAGAAAAGCCAGAAGCATTCAGCATCAATCACATCGTCATTAATGATGAAATAGTAATCATGACTGGTCATAAATGACACACTCTAAGCTTTGACTTATTTAAGTGGTTCATTGAAATCAGTCATATTTTCAGTAGGGTCCTGTTCACATCTTCAGTAGAGACCATCTATTAGTGTGATTTAAGATGAACCATCTAAATAAGTCAAAGCATAGAGTGCACTGTTTAAGCCGAACCAATTTTTACTACAGATTTTATTTTCTAAAGATCTTGATAAACATGAAAAACAGTTATCAAAGTGCATAGATTTCTGGATTTAACTTATCAATGTTTTGGATCATACTCCATGATTCTTTTCTCTAGCACTATCTCATTCTGATGATCATCCTCATGATAAAGCATGATCCAATATGTTGATGCTCAAAAAAATCACATAATTAAATCCAGAAATCTATACACTTTGATAACATGGACTCTGGAAAATTAATGCTGTTAAATGAAAAGAGTTGCATAAGCTGATAGTGTAAGCTGCTTGCTCTCCAACATAGTCTTGAAGAGCATGAAGAACAATTTGATTGGATGATCTGATAGTGCAAGTTACCAGAACGACTTCACTGATGACAGACTTCTCCATCTTGGCATCTCTGAGGCATTTGTCGACAGGTTCAATACATTTCTTGAACAAATCTATGTTGAGCTCTTCAAATTTGGCTCTGGTTATCTTGGCATGGAAGTCAATTCCTTCGTGCAAGGAGTCAATTTCAATGGTAGTCTGAGTAGTGGTGGAGAGGGTTCTTTTGGCTCTCTCACAGGCAGTCTTCAGGCGCCTCATTGCCTTGGCATTGGTGCTTAAGTCCTTCTTCTGCCTTTGCTTGAATTCCTGCACAAAGTGATTCACCATCCTATTGTCGAAGTCTTCACCACCGAGGTGGGTATCTCCTGCTGTGGCTTTCACCTCAAAGACTCCTCCAGCTAAGGTCAGGATTGATACGTCGAATGTCCCTCCTCCCAGGTCGAAGATAAGTATACTTTTTTCTCTGTCGTTGCCGGTCTCGTTCTTTTGGTCAAGGCCATAGGCTATCGCTGCTGCAGTGGGCTCATTGATAATTCTCATGACATTCAGCCCAGAAATGGCTCCGGCGTCCTTGGTGGCTTGCCTTTGTGAATCGTTAAAGTAGGCGGGAACTGTAATGACTGCATTTTTTACAGTTTTGCCTAGGAAGGATTCTGCAATCTCCTTCATTTTCGCCAACACCATGGAAGAGATTTCCTCTGCAGAGAGTTTCTTTGTCTCTCCTTTGTATTGGACTAGGATCAGGGGCTTGTCCCCTTGACCTGCAACAACCTTGAATGGCCACAGTCTCATGTCTGTTTGGACAATTGGATCACTGAACTTTCTGCCAATCAGCCGTTTTGCATCTGCATCATCAAGATTAGTCATTACTCAAATCATCAAATCATATACATTTAGGGGGGCTGGGGGATGGGTGCGGGGAGGCAGGGGATGGATGCCTGGATGTCTAGATGTATGCGCCAGTGCAGGAAACCACATGACCTGACAATGAATATGAGAACACTTTGATGCCTCCTCTTCTACTCAGTATCTTCCTTCCCTCTATTGAACTTGCCCTGTTTAAAAATATATATTTTTAAGACCAACTTATTTGCATTTGAGGAAGAGATTTCAAGTTGAAGTCAAAGGATTATAGTTCAATTGGTTGAGTACAATTGGTGAGGGTGATGGTATGTTCTTTGTTTATGACATCCATCAAAGTTCGGAACTCTGAAGATATGATATAAGAGATGAGGCTGGGATCGTGTCTTGAGCGATTTTGGCTCTCAGTTAAAACAGTATCAGAATAGATTCATACTCCTCTAACAGATAACAAAATAAACTTGTAAATGATATAAAATCTTCATAAAAAAAGTCTTATAGAACCAACTGCAGCATTACATTATGAGAAATAACTCTACAGTTAAACAGGAGGATATTTCTGATACCATTTTTCAAAAATTAGTGTGCCATATGAGAATATATAAATTTGTTTATTTGAATTTCTACCATAGAGATCATGTGAGAACAGGCCACTTCTCACTTTGTTGGGATCTATTACATCTTATTTTGACAATCTCCTATATTTCTTACCAATTTGAACTCATAAATTAAACAGATTTTCATTTCTTCATGCATGGACGTAGACTACTCTGTAGACCGATTTTTATAATTTGTAATATTGGATGCAACCTTACACTAGATGTATACCTAGGAAGATCAGAAATTAACTTGTTTAATTACTCTTTCTAGCTCCCTTGCATCATAAAATGAATGTAATTATTTTAATTTCTATCAAATAAGACAATAATTTCCAATATAAAGATGAGTTATTTAGAAAAGAAATCTAAAAATACCTTTCTAGGTGTATGAGTTACATAATTTTTTAATAGTAAATATTTTAAATAATAAAAATGGTTTAATTGTTCAGATATGTTGTTAAATAAAATCAATAAAATCTATAAAATATATGTTTGTTTTAGTCTTTTATATTCTAAAAATCAACATTTATAGAGGATATTTTATCATCTAATGTTATAGATTATAATAATAGTTTATGAATCAATTCATCATTCATTTCAACATGGTTATGATCAAAATTATCTAAATTTATATTTTTTTGCTTTAATTTTTTGTTTTATCTTGTTTTGTTGGTTTTGTTGTAAATATATTGTTCTTATGTTTTGTGTGCAAGCTAATTCTAATCTTAAATCTTGTTTTGTTATGCTTAATCAATCGCTGTAGAATTTGATTGGTTCATCTATGTAAGTTTCTATCACTCTAGACTTGATTAAGGCTGCGACTTTCTCTCCTAGATAGGACTACACTTACAACTCAATCTTCCCAATTCAAAATCAATTTCTTACTTTCTTGAATCAACCCTTTTGAAAATATAACTGTTACTTGTAAGCTCATGTATTTAAGGACAAGGACTAAGAGTACATAATTCATGTATAAGATCTTTATATTTATATCACATTGCTGAGTTCTAAAACTTGCATCACAATATGACACATCAATTCATCATCTAAACATCTTTACTTGATGTGTATTCAAACTTATTCATTAACAAAGAACATTAACTAATTATCAAAAAAGTTCCTATACTTTCCTTCAAAAATTAGTGTACAACATACATATAAATAAATTTATTTAATTAAATTCCTTCATATAAATCATGTATTCATAGACATATTCAAAACAAGAAACTTAACAAAATATTAGAATTCAATTTAAAAAATAAATTAGAACATCTTTGTATTCAACAATCTTTCCTATAATTCTTAAGCACCTGAATCTATAGATTGAACATATTTTTCATAAATTTCTCTATTATTTAACATAGACCTATACGGTTCTTTAACTGGATTTTCATAATTTATAATATTCCATAAAACCTTTAGATTGATGCCTAATCTAAACTAAAAATTAATATTAATTATTTTTAAAAATAATACTGAACACCATAAAATAAATCTACTTTTAAAATTTTATAAATTTATTAACTAAAATTTAATAGAAATAATTTTCTATTATTTAGAAATCCATAACTACTTTTTCCTAATATATGTTAAAGAAAGAACTTGTTATTCATAAATATTTTAAATATCTTTACAAATAATTGTTCAACTTCAGATATACTGTCAAATGATAACCCATCAACCATTTTTTCTACCTTTCTGCCACCTACCTTAAACAATTAGAAAAGTTGATAATACTGAGCAGATCATAAGCCAATCCAGGGAGCAGCTAAGGGCAGTAAAACTACCAAGAAAAACAGAAATTAACATAATAAGAAAAAGGAGGATTGAAATTGCTTACCAAGTACAGTATTTGCAGGATTCATGGCAGCTTGATTTTTAGCAGCCTCCCCTATGAGACGTTCTGTCTCAGTAAAGGCAACGCAGGATGGAGTGGTGCGGTTGCCCTGATCATTGGCAATGATTTCCACCCGGTCATATTGCCATACTCCTACACAGCTGTAGGTTGTTCCCAAGTCTATTCCTATGGCTTCTACTTCACCATTGGAACTGGATTTGGCCTTGGCTGCAACCATCTTATCACCTTAACAAAAGACTTACACAGACTACAATGAAATTTTAAGGTCAGAGAAGTAACAGCAATGGTGAAAGGAAGAACACCATCAAGCCCATTTATTAGTGTATTTGGTCCATGAGAATCAGAATCACACAGGAAAAGTGAAATGAAAGTTATTTTGATGCAAAGATTTTAAAGTGAAAGTTAGATTCCACTAGAAATAAAATTCTAACTCCTCCTCAACACGGACATACCTTTATTCTAGATTGATCTGAACCCACTAAAAAGCTTGGATTGTTTATCAAGAATAAACTCCATTGTAGTGTAGAACCTTTAACGCTGTATTCAATTGCATGCAAGAATAATAAGAAAAGATCTAAAACTAAATATATATTTTAAGAGTATAAGATATTTGTTTATGAAAAATTGTGTAAAGAGATTTTGCATCAACTTGTAGATCATTGTGTGTCATTCATTAATATGAAGTTTGATATTTAAAACTTTCTTAAATGTATAAATGTATTAATAAAAATTTTCTAATTTTTGTTTGTGCTAAGGTTTATGGTACATAATTAGGTTGTCTCTTATGGAGGGGGTTCCTTAAATATCTTAGTGGGTAGTGTTGAGATTTTTAAGGAACTTTTGTAAGTAGGGGTTACATGGATTTTGTAATAATGAACAAGCTTAAAACTTTAAACTCAATCATTTTTTAGCAACAAGAAATGCTAAATCTAGAAAAATATTGACAAGGTTTAAAAAATTATAGATGAATGACATGTGGTAGCAAAATTTTGGAAAGTGGACGAGGAAACTTTTAGCCCCACCCCAAAAACATTCCCTTAAATGTAAAATCTAAAAAGTAGGGGCACCTGTTTTCTTGCACGAGATTTTCAATTATCATGCAACATAATTTTTTACTTCTCATGGAACACCCTATTCCACAAAAATAGTTCCTATGGCAGCTTCATAGGACCCCTTCCTTAGGGTGTGGTCCCATGGACAAGGGCTTCTTGAAAAAATTCGATGGGTGCCATTGAGATTTTTAGGAACACTTTAAAGTAGGGGGTCCCATGAAATTTGTAGTGCAACTTAAAGTTTAAGCTTCAAAATTTAAGGATGTTAGTAGTCTCATGAATTTTAATCAATGTTAAAAATTATAGTTGAGATTTATTAGGAAGTTGGCTGTCCCATGATACATTAAAATTGCAATAATACATTCACCTATAAATATATTTAGTTTCACAAAAAAAATTATACTATATAGATCATCAATCAAATTTATAATATTAAATTTCAATTACAAAATCTGGCTATGGAGATAGCCACCTAGATTCTAGAGGCTTAATGGAAAGCACAATGAAATGAGAAAATCAATATGACAAGAATAAACTATATTCCTATCAAAGAATGCAAACAAATGCACATATACAATACATGTAATGTATGAGAGACCCTTGGTTATATAAGCCAAGGTGAGACATAAGATCAAATAAGATCATGACAAGTGTCTTAATCTTATGATATGAGACAAAAAATGATAATTATACTAGTGTAAATATGATCTAGGAGGTAAACTAGTTAGGTAATATCCTTGTTCACGCCAACACCCTCCTTAAAAGCAACTTGGGGAGAATGAGAAAATATGTAAAGATGCAAGGATGCACTGATGGATCTTGGATGGTACACCATGTTAGGTACAATCTCTCAAAAACAGAGAAAATGAGAAAACTCAGTGGGACATAAATCCTCCCCAGAAGAGAGAAAATACAAAATGCTTAATGATATCAAGTTTCCATAATCCTTAACGCTTTATGATTTTCAATTTTTTTTAAGTTATTCTAATGAATATTATTGCTATGTGTTTCTTTCTTCTTTTTTAAATTTTAGTTAATTTTATTCTCATAGATATTATTAGTAATTTTTTGTTTCTATATGATGTAGTTATTTCAATTTTCCTAAAAACGGGTTCTTTTTATAATCGTTAAATTTTTTATTGCTTTTGATTTTCTTTTAATTTTATTGTTTCAAGTTTCTTTCCTTTAAATAGTTTTAATCCTTGTTTATTTTTGAGATGCATGCAATTATGTATTATTTTATTATTCCTTTTAATTTTCCTTTGGTTCCTTCTAAATTAATAGGTCTTATCTAGTCCAATCATTTATTATTTCACTACTTTGATTCTATCCCTTATTGTCTTTTTATCTCTTTTTCATTTTCAAAAATAACCTTAGTCTTCAAAACTTGCACCACCTTCCCCCTCTCTCCTCTTTCTTTTTACCTTGTCTTGGTCCGCAACAAACCATTTATTCTCCTTTAGTTCTCTATCATCTTGATGATGGATCATAAAGTGTGATTTGAAATATTGATGAAAAATTGAACACAATCGAATCTAGAAATAATATTTGATACAAAATGCTCTCAATATTATGAGAAGGAAAAAACTCCATGTGAGGAAAAAGTCCCCCCATAAAAGAGAAGAAAAGAGACCATGTAGCCGCCCCTCAATGTAGAGTCTATGCTAATGTTAGATGCTCAAAACTGGATGTAGATGATGGTCCACGATTGTCAAACAATGTTCCTCCCCTTGGGAAGTAAGGAAACCAAAGGTGTATAGAAGATGTTTTCCCATTCCTAAAAGGAATATGTAGGAATAAAATTCAAAATGTATGAAGTATTTGAACACTACTCACGTGTCTCCATGTTGATGCCAAAAGTTGCCACTACCAAGTTATTTGTGTTGAAAGAATGAAGAAGGAACCCTTTGATGTGTTGTCATTGATGCCAACAATGTTTGTTGACAGTGTTGACTGATTTGGTAAAATAGTTTTTGTGTCATCTTGATCCAATAGTTTGGTTTAGATTCACTCATGTTTGAAGATCGACTTATATGCGGTTACAATATGTTGTTTGAGACAATTAAATACATCTATCCTCAAGGTTTCAATGATTTTGGTCAATCTGGCTAAAAATTACAAGTGACAAAAGTTTGACAAACTATATTCTGGCTTATACAACACAAGTTGATAAGTGTTATCTGGTCCACATTCCTTTGGTGTTTGGTTTCATACTCTAAAATTTTGGGAGAAGGTTTACAGGTGTCAACACTACACATGTATTCCAGATGGCGATTGCTTATATGATTACATGGATGATCGATGTTGGATAGATTGGATTATTTTGTGGTTAAGTCTAATTTTGAGCTGACCTAATGCTTGAAGTTATGTTATGAAGATTAATATGTATTGCAGATGCTAAAGGGATCTATTTTAGATCTATGTTGACCTTAATTCAAAGTTTCACACATTTTCTTTGAGCGTGAAGTTCGTTTTCATATATGAAGCCGACAAAGTGTTGTGAATTGAAATGGGGCTACATTCAATTAGGCTGACCTAATTGATGTATGCAGATCATGTAATAAGGTATATATACATTGAAACAGTTTTGTGTCACAAGAGGGAGACAAAAAAGTGATGTATGATGTGTGCAAAATCTAGTATTGTGCAAACTTGCGAATTTATATGTGAAACCAGATTAAGGGAAGAATTACTGTGAATGCAAAGCAACTATAGTGCAAAACAAAATTTTGTATTCAAAGTGTCACTTGAATTGAATTCAACACAAGGAAGGTACATTTTGTATCAAATCACACCTTGTTTGTGTATCCCTTTTTATCTTGTATTTATTCTTAGGCTGTGAGCCTTTTAAGGACAATGAGTCCTGGCAGTGAGCCCTATAATAGCTTATAACCGATTATAATATATTGTGAGTTAATCCTCACCATAGTTTTTCCCTTCTTGGGTTTTCCACGTAATAATCCTGGTGTTTATGTGTTATGTTGTGTTGTGACTTTCTTCATGTACTCATTCATTGCTGTAGTTAAATATGTTTTGATAATTGGTTGGATTATGACTAATTGGTTTAATAGAATACTGATTCACCCCCCCTCTCAGTATTTTGGATGTTCAATAATTGGTATTAGAGCTTCATTCATTTTGAAAAGTTTAATAGCTTGAGGAAGATCTTGGAGGTTGAACACATGGCCGAAAAAAGTATCCTATTCCTTCTTAAGAAATTTCTGCAATTGAATATGAAGAAGATGACTACATGTTTGACAAAGAAGAGCTTAAAGATGCCCTTGAGGATCTTCACAAAGTTGAAGGAGAGAACAAAATATTGAAGGAAAGCCTAGGAGATGCAAATGAGTGCATCAAAAAGCTGAGAGAACAAATCAAGAAGTTTAAAGAAAGACATAGAGAGGTTAATGAACAATTGAAGAAGGCAAATGAAGAAATCATCATACTAAAAGTGAAAGTGGAAGAAAAGAAGATAAATGAGGATTGTTTGAAAGCTAAAATACAAAGAAAGGTTGATGAATGTACAAAGCTTGAACAAGAGGTGGTAACCCTAAGATTTGATTTGGAGAAAGCAAGAGCTCATGAGGAAAGATTCAAAATAATTACTACAATGCTTGATGAATTGATTGCAATTTAGAAACCTTCTAAGGATAAAGGTGGTTTGGGACTTGAAGAAGGACAAAGTTCAAAGACAAATCAAACATTTAACAAGGTTGACAATCAAATGAAGACTCAAGGAAATGGCAGACAATTCAAGAATAAAATAAGCAACACTGGAAGACATCCTGTTAGACAACCAAATGCTCAAAGGTACCCATCTTTCAATGGTATTTTTTTTTCATGCAATAAATTTGGACATAAGGTTGTAGAATGTAGAAGTAGAATGAATCAGAATGCTGGATCCTTTTTTGGACAATATTTTGCATGCAAGAAATTTAGACATAGAGCTACTGAGTGCAGAAGTTAGATGATGAATAGATTCAATAATGGTAGAATGTTTCAATCTTTCAATGGCTACTGTTATACATGCAATGTATTTGGACATAAAGCTAACTGGTGTAGATCAAGAATGAATAGAAATCAGTTTGGTTAGAGAAATGTTGTGTGCTACAATTGCAACAAGCCTGGACACATTTTTAGATCATGCAGAAGCAAGAATGGAAGATAGACTAATCCAGAACAGAGGAATAATATAATGAAGAAAATTGATCCTACTGAAGTCAAGAAGGAAATGGAGAAGATTTGGAAGAAAAAGGAAGAAACTGAGAACAAGGATGAATCAAATGCGTATGTACCTACATTTGGTGCAGATATTCCTTCTGAAAACTAAGCCCATGACTAGCTTAGGGGGAGCTATAACAGAAAAACCTAACAACCCCCAAGAATCATAAGGTGTCAAGTAGTGACATGAAGATATATGATGCAAATTGGTATGCTTAAACTTTTGGAAAAGATTCCAGTAGAAAATATGCAAATCTGAAATTTTGTGGTCTTTTAGGGTTTATAGTGTTTTAAAGAAGTGCTTACCAGATTTTGGGAATTCGAGGCATTAAATGCAAATTTAGGATAGATCGGTAAAGTATAAAGCAAAGTCCCGAGGGGATTTTTAAATCATGAAAGAAAGTAGAAAAAAATGAGGAGTGATTGAAGGAGATTTGAAGCAAATTGGTTCAAACCCTAGTTTACGTTGAAGCACGAAAAAAGGTATTTACTACTACCTATTCTTTGTGGGTTTATGTTTGAATAAAATTTATAAGAATTTGAAGATAGAATTGAGGTTGTAATGGCTACTCCAATTGTAGTTGAGGTTACTGAAAGACATAGACCAAAGTTTAAGAGATTTTCATGGAAAGTGTTTGAGAATGACCTCGACGATGCATTTTCGAAGATCCCAATTAAGGTTTTTCCCATTGAAGACACAATAATCTATATACAGTGAAAATTGGATGAGTATAATCACCAAGTGGTTAAGGATTTATGGTATGATGAGTTAATTGTAGAATTTTTTTGGTGAAACCAGAATATGAAAATCTAGTGCGAAAGAAGCTAGACATTTGGAACTGGTTTCCTAGCTTTAGTAGTGATTTGGATGTAAAGTATGTAAAGATTGCCTTGAGCAGAATGCATGAAAAATTCATGTGGACTGATGTTCCTGGATTGATTTCAGAAGATGCTATAAAGGTTGTGTTTGGATTTTGTGATACTGGACCCATACCTGTGTTGAAGTCTATAAAGAATGATGTAGTTATGAAGCTAACTGGTGCCACATTTGACAAAAGAGGATTAACTACTAAGCCTATCATCAACCCTGTAGTGAAATATGCATCTATCATGATTGGTATCAAAATCTATTTCCAAATAGAGATAACTTAGTATCTGCAACTGGAATATATGTTGCCCATGACATGTTGGTAAATGGAAAGGATTATGATTTGTGTGAGTTACTTCAGCAACAAATTTTGGAGAACTTGCAACAAACTAAAACAAAGAAGTATGCTTTCAAGAATGGAACATTGATTGTTTGCTTGCTTTTATACTTTATGAGAGAGCTACTTGGATGGAAGAACATTACATGGGATAAGAGCAGATTGGTTGCACATAAAATCTTGACCACTTACACAAAATTGGAAACTACGATGCACAGGCCGATGCAATGACTGCATTTTTCTCTGTATTCCAAAGGAAAATGTATGAGAGAGAAATAATTCCTAAGATTTTAGTGGAGAAGTATGCAAATGACATAACCTTTCTTGTCTCCACTAACAAATATATAATAGAGGTGGTTGAACTTAGAACAATATGGATTGAACCTTTGGGATATGAAATTGATGAAAAACAGGCTAAGAGATACATTGAAATGTTGTTAAGCAGCCATAAGGACCCCTCTCTACCTAGAAATAACACATATGAGGAGAAACCTATAGAAGTATACTTGGAGATTTCAACACTAGCTAGAACTAAAAGGGTAAACAAGAACATTGATCAATATTTTGGAATGCATGGCCTCTCGAAAGAGGAAGTTGACAGATTGAGGGAAGTTGCAATAGAGAGAAAAGCTAAAGTAGTTGAGACTATAGGTGAGTCCTCCGGACCACGTAGATCAGGAAGATCAGCTTCCACCCCTGCCTCTACAATGCCAAAACCTACTTCCATAGTTGTCGTTAAAGGAAAGATAATGGAGCCCATTTTTTCGGCTATAGTTAATGTACCTGAGCCCTCTGAACCCAACACCTAGACCTAAAAGAGGAAGAATGTACCTTTGGTAGCACCTCCTACTACCTCTAGAAGAAGAAATAAATAGAAATCATCCAGAGATCGTAAAATAAGTGATGTGGAAGATGAAATTAAACTTGGTTTAAAGGAAGAAAAATAATTGAAAAGAAAAAGAAGCAGTGTTTCCACCAGCGGTGAAGGTGCCTCACAAGAGACTAGTACTAAATCAAAGAAGGCCAGAGTCAATATTGTGGATTCGTTTGAAGATGAAGAGATAGAAAAGGAGAAAGAAGCTTTCACAATTAATATGCTCAATAAGAAAGAGGAAAAGAAAACAGATGAAGGGACATCAAAGCCTCAAATGAAGAAGTCCAAAACTCCTTCGGTAAGTGCTCGTCCACCTATAAAGTTGGAATCCTTGGTTAACAATATGTTAGAAGACGACGACTTATTAAAAACCACTACCAAATTATATGACGAAATTGATGAAGAAGATCAAAAACTATTTTAGATGCTTTTGTTTAGTAAATGATCATTATGGATGAAAATATGGAAAACATGAAGGAGAAGGTAACTGATGTTGTATGGAAAGCCCTGGTAAAAAGAAGACATAGAGTTGTCAAAGTAGACAACAAGATCAAAATTGATGCTTTGAACAAGATTGGATCCTCTTTGTCTGAGGATGATAAGGCCACCCTACTAGAAGCATACACACAATAGTTCAGGGTGAAGCAAAGAGTTACTATTATTATGACTAGAGAGAAGGACAACACATAAAAGTTGACACAAGAAACTTTTGATACAGTGAGAAACATGGCACTGCAATATGGGATGATTGCTGGTCCTGCATTAGATACAACTCAAGTCAAGGAGCTTCATAAAGATAATGCTACTATTGAAGAGGAAAACATTCTCCCCATATCTAATTTACCTATTTTTCAGAATGTAGTAGCGGAAGAAGTATATGCTTATTTTGCAGATGAGACTCCACACTTGGATGCCCTAGGGAATACAGTTGATGATACTCATGCCCCTTCAGAGACATCTACTCCTTCAGATGACACTGAAAACATAGCCGGAGAAAATAATGAAAATCTAGATAGGAATGATATCAATGATAATACCGAAGATCAATAAGACAAACATAATGAAGATGTCGAAAATGAAGGCGAAGAAAATAAAAATGGAGAAGAAGAAAAAGGTAAAGATGAAAAGAAAAATGATGATAAGGGTGATAAAAATAAAAAGGAGGATGAAAAGGAAGATAGGAAAGAGGAAAACACCTTCGGAAAAGAAGAAGAAGAAGAGAACAAAGAAGAATCTATAGTTGAAAGAAATGAAGAATAATCCCTGAAGACCACAGAGCCAAAAAAGTCACTTGGAGAATCCTCTGGCAACACTCTCAAGGGTCGTCTGACAAAGCAAATAAGGATTCAACCAGTCATTCCTCCCTAGCTAGTTCAACTCCCGTTACAACAAGGCTATGTTGATCTGAATAAAATACCATTGGTTAAGAGAATGGAGATTGGAGGCACTTTTCTCACCTTTGGGAGAAAATAAATCATAGAAACTCATCAGAAGGGGACTGAGCTAATCAATGATGCCATCAAAGTCTTACAGGATACAACCCTCAGAACCACTATTAATGATTCTTTAACACCTATTGAGAATTTAAAGTTTTTGGTCGATTCATTTAGGGAATACACTTCTAGCCTAAAGGAGTAGGTTGCAAAAGAAGCCGAGTCAAGGATTGCGGAGAAAAGATTGCTTGAAATTCAGGACAAATGTACAACTACACATAGCAAGGTTATGGAATGCCTGGAAGAAGTGAAGGAATGTGAAGATGAGGCTCAAACATTATTCTTATATTGCATGAGATGGTTAGATGCTACTCAAGGCATTAAGGACCTAATGGAATCAATAGAGTCATAGTTGACTAATGTCTTCAGAACTTATGACCTCTCAAAAGATAGAAACTATGCTTCTTGGACTACAATTTCAGACTTGCAAAACAATTTTTTCACTCTGCAAAGATAGAAAGAGGATGTTATAAGGCGATTCAGTCAGCTTGGAGACCTAGTTAAGTGCAAGCATATACTCATTGCAAGTGCTCTCACTGAAGCTGAAAAACTTGAGAAGATAAATCCTTATCTGACTACTTTGGAAGAAGGAGAGGAGAGTTTGGTGGAGTTGGAATCAATGCATAAGGCACTTGTTACAACTAAGAAGAGTTGAGATGAAGGGAAATATGCCTGGGAAGCTATTCTCAAGGAAATTGAAGGTGATTCCTCCTCCGGGAGAACATATTTTACCTTGTATATCTTTTTATTTAAGTTGCGTTCAATTTTTTCTTTCTTGTAAATATGATCAGATGTAATTTTGGGGATAATTCCCTAAGGGGGAGCTAGTAATTTCATCTTAGTTTTTTTCTTGTTTGTGTGTCTACTTGGAACACCCTTTGTTCTTGATATCAAAGGGGGAGATGGTTAGACATTTTGGTGCTAAAATTGTGTTGGATATGTTTGGAGAGTTGAAGCATCTTAGGAGAAGTATGGGGATTAAATATTGTGTTTAGGGGAGAAGTTTTTCTTTTCTTGAAGTTGGATTGTTGGAATTCATTTTTGGCACATGTTGCCATCGATAACAAAGGGGGATATTGTTGAAAGAATGAAGAAGGAACCCTTTGATGCATTGTCATTGATGCCAACAATGTTTGTTGACAGTGTTGACTAATTTGGTAAAATAATTTTTGTGTCATTTGATTCGGTAATTTGGTATGAATTCACTCCTATTTTAAGATTAGCTTATATGGTTACAATATGTTGTTTGGGATAGTTTTAAATACATCTATGCTCAAGGTTTCAACGATTTTGGTCAATCTGGTTGAAAATTACAAGTTCAATAGAAGTTTGATAAACTATATTCTAGCTTATACAACATAAGTTGATAAGTGTTATCTAGTTTGCATTCCTCCGATGTTTGGTTTCATACTCTACAATTTTAGGAGAAGGTTTACAGGTGTTAGCACTACACATATTCCAGATGGAAATTGCTTATATGGTTACACAGAGGATCAATGTTGGATGGATTGGCTTATTTTTTGGTTAAGTCTAATCCCGAGCTGACCTAACGCTTGAAGTTATGTTATGAAGATTAATATGTATTATGGATGCTAAAGGGATCTATATTAGATCTATGTCGACCTTAATTCAAAGTTTTGCACATTTTCTTTGAGTGCGAAGAAGTTTGTTTTCATATATGAAGCCGACAAAGTGTTTTGAATTGAAATGGGGTTACATTCAATTAGGTCGACCTAATTGATGTATGTGGATGTGATAAGGTATATATGTAAAATAGTTGTGTCACAAGAGGGAGACAAAAAAAGTGATGTATGATGTGTGTGAAATCTGGTATTGTGCGAACTTGTGAATTTATATGTGAAATCATATTAAGGGAAAAATTACTATGAATGCAGAGCGACTATAGTGAAAAACAACATTTTGTATTGAAAGCTTCATTGGAACTGAATTTAGCACAAGAAAGGTGCATTTTGTATCAGTTCACACCTTGGCTGTATAGCCATTTTTGTCTTATATCTATTCTTAGGTTGTGAGCTTTTTAAGGACAGCGAGTCTTGGTAGTGAGCCTTGTAATATCTTATAAACAATTATAATCTATTATGAGCTAATCCTCACTGTGGTTTTTCCCTTCTTGGGTTTGGGTATGTGCAGGATCATGGTATGCCAAACAAGCCCTTAAGTGGCAATGAAAATTCAGAACAATTAGAGTTAGGCAACTTGATGTAAAAATTTGAATAAGTTATCTATATTATTTCAAAAACATGTAAGAATAGATTCTGTGGAAATTGAATGTAGTTTCTAAACTACTAGGTTAATTTTTTTAAAAAACAAAATCTATTTGGTGAAAATGTAAAATTTCAATGCGTTACTTAAATTTCAGGAAAAAATTAAGAAGTAGGTGTCTGCTGACCACCCTAACCATAATAAAATGATAATATTTTTTTATGAAATTTTAGATGTAAGTAGAGGACTCATGTCCAGATGTGGACGATATTTTTTTTGTAATTTTTTTCCATGTAAATAATTAATTATGAATTTTTTATTACAACTTTTTAAAAATATAAAACTTCGTATGTCGACCACCTTAACTTGGTCAAAATTTCATGAAATTAATTTTTTTTTTAATCCTATAGTATGCAAAGCATAGAATGTGACACATGTTTTGGATTCAAAAATGTAATCTTAGATTTAAAGGGGTATAAATGTTTTACAATCAGCCTATCAATCGGGACTTTTGTCATAATTCTAGTAGAAAATAAATAATAATAATCTATTAAATTCAAAATAAAAATAATTTATATTGGCAAAAATTTGGGAAATCTCCTCTACAAACCTTTTTCATTTTATCAATTTTGGCTAAAAATAAAGTCGTCAGCCACATGGGCGAAGTCCCAAAAAACAAGGTAAGCTGTTAAACACGCTTTTTGTGTTGACTTTTAGGATTGGCATCTCCTAACCAAATACCAAAGCAAATAGCCTATT
>VDFB02012656.1:192440-222567 GCA_007258455.2 Sequoia sempervirens
ATACTCAAAATGATATTCTTCTAACTTCGTTGATCCAGTCGATCAACTCTTCTGGGTTCAGACTTCCGGAATAACTGGGGACTTCTGCTCTGGGTCTTTTCCCGATCTTCGAAATGGCCCTTATTAGCTGCATTTGGTCTTGATCAATTGCTTCTTCTTCCTCTTCTACATCTGATCCTTCTTCCTCTCCTTCATCCTCACTTTCCTCCCTCGGGTTTAACCCTCTTCTCAACTGCTCTTGTAACACATCAACTTGTCTCTGGAGGGCTGCCAGTGCATCTCTTCCACCAGCATTTCTACCACCTCGACCACCTCTGACACCACCACGCTTACCAGGCACCACTCTTGGAGGCATCTTTCTTGACCTTGACCCACAACCATGGTCCTAGTGCGAACTGCCTCACGATCGGCGATCTGTCCACATGCTCAAGAAAACCCACTCTGATACCACTTGATGAGGGCGTAAACCCGAGACACAGAAAATAACCCACAAACTAGAGAACAATTTTATTATTCAGAAAATGGAACTTCTTACATGCAGAGGATCTCAAATCCCCAAGTTCTACAACACATGCAAGCTACATAAAGCTACATAATAACCCTTTCGCAATATGCGAGCTTGTCCCCAAAAAGTTACCCAAAAATTAGAAAACCCGCCCATAAATAGAGCTCCTCATTTTTTTGGAGCCAAAACAACATTCAATTTGAGTTTAGGCGGTTTGGCACCGAAAATTTACAACATGAAGTTCAAATTTCAAAAGAGCATTTGCAATGGTATCTTCTAGAAAGTGCGCCAACTTCGCGGGGTCATAACTTTTGATCCAGGACTCCGATTCGCGAACCGTTCAAACCGTTGGAAAGGTCTCGAAGTCAAGAACGTGCCCAAAATTTGCTATGCCAATTTTGGCAAGTTTTGGGGCCATTCCGGAAGCTCTAAGTGCCTCAAATCCCACTCGAAAGATTTTCAGGTGCAAATATGGGAAACTAAAACTGCAATATCTTTCAACCCATGAACCGAAATGAAAAACCATAAATTGAGAATTTCATTATGACGAAAAGGGTATCCAAAAATATAAAAAAATCTAAAAACCGAGAAACTTGAAATTTAACTATTTTTGGGTGATGCAAGATTGCCCTTACACCACTGGATGCTCCTGCATCATGTAGTCTATGGCATATGAGGACATCCTGATCAAATATATAGATACTCTAAAGTTGAATATTTAATATTAAAGATGAGTGAATAGTAAAACAACATATTACTTTATCAAAATTCATAGTATAAGATCCATGATCAACAAAGAATTAGGGGACAATCAAAAGTAGGAGTTGAAGGTTGTTGAGAGAAACTTTTATATCTTGTTGAACAATTCAACTCTTGGGTCCTATAGATTGCTTGGACTCATGGACATTATTAAAAACTTTAATTTCATTTCAATGTTACTCTTTCATGGCTTAAGAGATTGTCACGTGTTATGATTCTACTCAATATGGTCGATGTCCCATCACCAAAGATTCAAAGGTAGTTAGATCTTGACTATAGAATGTGCCCACGATTGAATGAATTCAAAAGACTTTATTATAGCCAACTACTTATTTGTGGTCTAATAATAGTTCATTTTGTCATGATTCTACTCACCATAGCCCAACAAATGAAAGGACTACCTTCTACTCTGCTCTCTAACCAATGTCCTACCACCATAGACTCAAATGAATGGAGATCTTGATCATTTGACATGCACACAATTTAATAAAAGCAAAAAGTTTTATAAGTGTTTGGATTATTTCTTAATAATTTATTTAATTATATATTAAACCAATTTAAGTCAAGTAATTATGCAAAATAAAGTGTTGGTTATAATATTGTTTGAATGTTTACAAATGGTTGTTATGGACCTACACTATAAGAAGTATAGTAGAAAAAGGCTACAAATGTCTCATTGTCTACAATAATTTGGCTATTTGATATATTATTTGCACTTTGACATGACAATATTTTTATGATTTTTAATAGGAAAGTGTGATGTTTAATTACAATCCTAATGTACTAATATTGCATCTCCAACATTTTTGGAATGAGTACTTGGATGCCCATGTTGTTGAAATTATTGCTTTATTTTTATTCTCCTAGTTGACTTGGAATATTATGTTGATTATCTGAAATACCAAGAGGGTCTATTAAACCATTCAACTGTAAACCATCCAATTATTAAAGTACATATAACTGTAAACAAGAATGAAGACATTAAAAAGAACATGACACCATAAAACACATCAACACCGGATTTTTATGTGGAAAACCTAAAATGGGAAAAACCATGGTGAGGATTAGCTCACAATATATTAATCTGGATATAGTATATTACAGGGGCTCATTGCTAGGACACACTATCCTTAAAAGGCTTACAAGCTGAGTACAAAATGATATGGCTAACTGCCAAGACATAAATTGGTATGGCTCATTGCCAAAATGTGAACTAATACAAAGCACACCTATCTTGTACTATATTTTAGTTCCTTTGAAGATCTAAATGTGAAGTACTATTGTGCTTAACAGTCACTCAACAATTCTGCTCTGATTATGAACTTCTACCACTGAACAACATTCACATCGATATGTCATTTAAGTTCACACCTCCACTTATTTCTCTCGCTTACCCATATATCTTTTTAATTCCAAAATATCTCATATATATATACCCAAATGCATTTCATACATCAATTAGGTCATCCTAATTAGATGTAAATGAAACAATCCAAAATAGCTCTTGTTGGCACCATACAAGATTTGAAACATCTTATCACCCAAGCAAAATGTGTAATACTCAATTTCAAGCTGGTGTGGATCTAGAATAAATTCAGCTAATATTTGCAAGGTATAATTAATCTTTTCAACATGTATCATGCATTAGGTCAGCCAGGAATAGGACCTAATCACAAACACTCTGATCCAACACACACTTCTCAAAATAAACACCATCCAGATTCAATATTACTTCAGTTTCTCTTTGCATCAACATCAAAGAGACTATATTTAGAATTGCAACATCAAAACAATCTTCTTAAGAAAATGCGAAATATCCCACACTGGTATACTAAACAGAGAGATGGCTGTAGTATATAGAGTTGAACGAGCTGTCATTGATAACTTTCAATATACATCACAAAACTTCTTGAGAACTTGAATATAGCAATATGAATTAGTCATAATAATAAAATTAAGAGAGTAGAGTTACATCTCTTCTTGCAGTGAAGTGTGGGCCCAAAAACTGAAACACTAGACCATAACACCTTTGGCAATGAATATTTAACCAAACCTTTGATAGATCAACTTCCGGTATAGATAGTATTATATAAGTAACACCAAAAGATGCTTCCCACAATGTTGGCATCAATGACAACATTGGACCAACCGAATCAACCTATGTATGTACATCTCATGCTCATGTTTCCAGGTTGCATTAATGCAAATAGACTCTCAAACATCCAACACATTAGTTGTAGTGGAATTCATGAAGGAGATAGAGCATGATGGTGGTGGTAATAATGGACTTGAATGTATTTATACCATTTTCTTGATTCTAGGTGCTAGAGGAGAAGGTGGAGCATCTTTCTTATGATAAGTGAGTCTAATTTGTGTTAGTGGTCTTTTTTTTAGAGTGCTAGTTTGGGAGTGATGCCTCCTAGATTGAATGAGTCAAAAATATTATTGGAATGGTTTGTATTCAAGGATGTGTTGATTAAGAACATGGGGGTGTTGATTTTTTCATACCATGGTTTGGGTGGGTCATGGTTTTATAAATCCACTTGTGGTTTCCTCTTAACTCTTCTATATAACTTCTATGCATTGGATGTAGATTTCATGGGTTATTTATAGATACATAGGTATTATTGGAATTTTGTATGATTGAAGGAAGAAATGCATTGTGTATGCACTCTTGAATTGAAGATTAATACATACTTGAGACTCTTTTTGGTGATAGAGTTTTTTCCTAAAAGGATTTCTCTAGATACCATTGATGATATGCATCACATTTTTATAGTTTTTTAATTTCTATTTGTTATTATATACTTTCCACATGATCTCATAATGGTTAATCTAATGTGGTAATTACATATTTAGATTTGTGTACTTGTTTGAAGAGCTTGCATTTGTACTAGTTTACCTTGTTTTAGAAATATTTTTTATTAGAGCTTTCATTTTGTTAAGAATGAGATGTTTTTCTTAAAGTGTTGAAAGCTTTTTTATAATGGGAACTTTTAGTTTGAGGGGTTTTGTATATTTGTGAAGTGACTGGAAACTATCTTTTATTCCTTGTTCAAGGATTGACAAGCACAATGATACTAGGTACAAGTTGTGGAAGCTAAAAAAGGAAGATCTCTTAAAAGAGAGGGATTGGTGGAAGCAAAAGTTAAGTCCAATAAAATTCCTAATGATGATTGGAAAAGCTTGGGCAATAAAACTCAAGGAACCATTCGATCATGTCTTGTATATTTCATCCTCTTTCGAATGTCTTAAAAGAGACCACCGCACTTGCATTATATACGAGGATGGATGATATCTATCAAACTTAAAGTCTAACTAGTAAACTAAATCTTAAAATATGCTTATATTCTTTGAAAAAGAAGAATGCTGATTTTTTATAGAACATTGAAATTATTTTAACTTGATTTTGAGCTAGCTAGCTTAAGTAAATCTTAAGCATGATGAAGAAGATAAATATATCTTGCTACTTTTTCCTTTACCTAAGTCATGGAAAAAAGCAATTTTTGATATCAATGGTATTGTTATAGATCAAAAGATAGATGATGTTATTGCTACCTTTATTTTAGAGGAAATAAAAAGGAAATCCATAGATGAGGGCTTGAAGGATGTCTTGCATATTTAGAGAAGGTATAAGGATAAAGATGGGTCTAAAAGGGATAGGGACAAATTGAAATATAGGTCCAAATAAAAATGATAATTTAAAACCCCATCAAAGAATAGATTAAAGTATCAGAACTATAAAAAAGAGAGAATGTGAAGAAGGAATACAAAAACAAAATTAAATCCTATAATGATCCCTTTACAAAATATTTTTCTAATAGTGGTAATAATGATGCATTGTTTATTTGTGTTAACACTATTGGTGAATATTCTTGGCTTATTGATTCAAGTTGCACCTACCATATGAATTCCCATGAGAAGTGGCCATCATCATTAAAAGATTATTATAGAGGAGAATTTTTCCTTAGTGACAATAATATTTATTGAATTTTTGGTAAGAAAAAGGTACACTTGTGTTTTAGTGATGAGAGGATTAAAACTCTTAATAAAATTTTGCACATTCTAGGGCTCATGAGAAATTGATTCCTATATTCAACTTGAATGATTCTAGAGTGCATGTGACATTGGACAAGACTAGTGGCAAGTTGGTTAGAGAAAATTTGTTGGTTGCTAAAGGATCACGAGTTGGAACTTTATTTAGGTTGAATACTTCCATATTTTGCAATTGCTAATGTAACTAACAATTATGAAAATGCATGTATATTGTACTGGCACCAACATTTGGGCCACATTAGTGAAAAAGATATTTAGACCCTTATCAATAAAAATATGGTTGAATATTTTTCTATTTACTTGATGAGATTTTTAATGTTTGTGAACAATGTGTGTTTGGAACAAAATAGAACATTTTTCCCTCTAGAAGTTATAAAGCTAAGAGATTATTTGAAATCATTCATTCAAATGTGCTTTATCTAGTGGATGTAGTTTCTATGAGTAAATCTTAGTATTATGTCACTTTTATTGATAAGTTTTCTAGATACACATGAATACATTTATTACATTCTAAATAGAAGGTATTATCCAAGTTTAAGGAATTTAAGGTAGCTACAAAAAAGAAAACAGATAGGAAAACCAAGATGTTGAGATCTAATAATGGTGGTGAATATTATTCTAAGAAAATTGATTATTTTTGTAAGCATACAAGTATTGTTCAAAAAAATACAACTCTCACACACCATAACATATTGAACCTTAATAGAAAGAGCCAAAAGTATTTCAAGTGGTACATAGTTGGATCAATGCTTTTGGGTGGAGGTTATGAGTCCTACTTGTTACTTGATAAAGTGATCTTCTTGTTCAACTATTATTGATAAAAATCCTTATGAAGTGTGAGCATGTAAGAAACTTTATACTTTTCATTTAATGATATTTGGTTGTGTTTGCCTAAGGAAAAGTGATCTAAAGTAAATCCAAAAATAAAAAAAATATGTCTTTGTTGGTTATGGTTAGAATGCAAAAGATTATAAGCTTTACAATTGACTAACCTAGAAAATGATATATTATAGAGAGGTAACTTTCATGAAGTTTAGAATATATTCAAATTTTACACAATCAAAAGAAAATAAGGAAAGAAAATGGTGATTTTGAGACCAAGGTCAGAAGGAAAGAAGATGCACATGTTGAAAAAATTATGGATTAGATGATGGAGATGAAGAAGAAATTTTAAAAGAAATTTATAAGCAAGATGAGCAAGGTGAGAATGCAAAAGAACAAGTAGAGCTCCTTACTCCAACCTTGAGATGATCCATAAAATAACATAACTTAGTTGATAGGTATAGCCCACCAAATTTATATTTATTTTTCATTGTTATATACTGACTATGAACTAATATATTTCAAGGATACTCTCTCTTCAAAGGATAGTGAATCTTGGATGTAGTATATGTAGGAGAGAATGATATCTTTAGGTAGATGTGAGACATATTATCTAATTAATTTATTTGAAAAAAGTAAACTCATTGGTTACAAGTAGTTGTATAAAAAGAAAAATAGAGGAAATAGAAATGGATGGTTAAAGAGATAGAAGGCTGAAGTGGTGGCCAAGGGCTACTCTTAGAGAGAGGGAGTTGCTTTTGGTAAAGTTTTCTCTTTTGTTAAATTATCTTCCACTAGATTCGTGTTATCTATTTTTGCAACTTGCGATTTTGAGATTGAGCAAATGGATGTTAAAATTATTTTTTTACATGTGGATTTTGAAGAAAGAATATACATGCAACAACATAATAGTTTTATGGTAAAACAAAACAAAATTTTGATTTATAGGTTAAAGTTGTTATTATATAATCTCAAACAATCACCCAACATGTTGTATTAGAATGTTGATGCACTTGCACCAAAAATAAATTTTTAGAAGCAAAAATTATCAATATATTTATGTTAAAATTATTAATGATCATATTCTAATCAATATTATATATAGAAGACATGTTTATTGGTAATAGTACAGGATGATTATGGAGCTCAAAACCAAAAATTATAAAACCATTTGATGTGAATTATTTAGGGGCTACAAAATAAATTCTTGCTATGAAATCAACAAGGATTGAGCATTTTTTTTTTAGATAATTCAAAGTAAGTACGTTGATACTATTTTGTAGAGATTTTCTATGTACGATTAGAAACTAGTTAGCATTCATTTACTAATTAGTACTAAAATTTATTTAGATATGTTTCTTAAATTAGATGATGATAATGCGAATACTAGTGTTCTTGGTAGCCTAATGTATGCAATGGTTTCCACCAAACCATTCACATTGTCCAAGCAATGGTAGTTCATAGTAGGTTTATGTCTAACCTTGGTAAGAAGCATTATACTTATATTAAAAGTGTGTTTAGATATTTGTGAGTAAATTTTAATTATTTCTTGTGTTTTTATGGTACTAATGATATGTGCAAAACATATAAGGCTTGATGCAAATTGGGTAGATGAATTGGATATTTAAACATTAATGGCTATATGTTCTCTTTGTTTGATAGTGTAGCTATTTGGATGAGTAAGAGGTTGTTCATGGCTATTTTTTCTACCACTAAAGTAGAGTATATAACTACTATACACACCTCTAAAAAGGTTGCATGGTTATAAAAACTATGTTTAAGTACTAGTTTTGATTGCAAGGTGGTTAAAATTAGATGTGATAGTTGAAGTGTTATTTATTTGGTAAAAAAATTCATGTACCATGATCATGCTAAGGACTTTGATGTACATTATCATTTTTTCAATATGGTATAAATTGATAGGCTTGTGTCATAAAATCTTGACACTCAAGACAATGTTGCAAATTGTAATACCCATCATGTTGTTGTTACTCTTATGGGTGGATTTTGTACTTGGTTGTGTGGGTGATCAGTTCACCATTTTGGTTGTGCATGGATTTATTGTTTGGTTGATTAGTTGCACTGGATTTTACATATGTTGTTAGATGGTACATTTTATGGTGATTATGTTACATGACTATTTTGTGGTGTTCTTTAATAATATATATATATATATATGGTGATGTGATTTTTATGTTGTTATGATGTTTGGTGTGTTTCCTAGTGCGTCTTGGTGAAATGACAGAGTGGCATCACTTACTTGCAAGTGCCCTGCTAACCTGCAATTACCTTTCACGGTGTGTCTACAATGGTGATTTACATGCTACATGACATTTATTTCTATGCAGGATGCAGGTACTGGACATCGACTCCACCTACTTGTCAAGTTTGAGCGTGTCCCATAAACTCAACAAGATTGATGTTGAAAAATGAGTGCTTAAGAAAGAGTTCCCGTCCTAAGTTCATCATCTGTGAGTCCAATGTTGTCTTTGTTTCAATTTGTCCTTGTGTGTAATTGTGTAGTGTTGATTAATATTTTAGTTTGTGATTTAATTAATTTTAGATATGTGTGACTAATTAATATGTTTAATTGATAGAGTTATTACAGTTAATTATAGTTAAGCTAATTGAGTAATATTTCTGATTAAAAGGATAGTTTAAATAAAATTTGCTTTGTTGATATTTAGAGTGTTAAATTTTCTATTGAATACTTAAGTTAATTAAATAGCTTATAAAGTTATGTTATTATTATTATTATTTAAAAAACAATATAATAAATAAATAAAATTGATTTAAAAATTATTAAATTCTTTTATTGGAGGTTTATGGGAATTAGTGGAGGAATTTATGAATTTCTTGTGGGGAAAATATTCTCAGAGAGAATATGGGCATGGGGGTAACAAAAATTTCTTCATGGGAAATTTTTGGTTGAAGAACAGTGTGGGGTTTTTGGGTGGTTTTCTTCTAGTTTAACTTTTTGGAAATAGTCTATGAAAGGCTGCAGAAATTTTTTTGGATTTGTATTTTGGCTAGAGGTGAAGCTTCTAGGAAGAGCTTAATAGCTGGAAGTTTCGTGGCAAAGCTTGGCACAACTTTTGCTTCTACAGGCTTCAGAAAACAGGTTCCTTACTGTCTTTTGGTTTGAATGCTTTCTTCTTTTGAAAAGTTTAATAGCTGGAAGTTTCATGGCAAAGCTTGGCACAAATTTTGCTTCTACAGGCTTCAAAAAATAGGTTCCTTACTGTCTTTTGGTTTGAATGCTTTCTTCTTTTGAAAAGTTTGTTTGTTTGTGCAAGAGGAATTGACTGTACCCCCTGTAGAATTTAGAAGTTTCCTCTGTAGAAAATTGTGTTCCTGACTGCAGAATTTGCCTTTATAATTTTATTACCCTGTAGGAAAATTACACAGTAAAATTAGTGAATCCTGTTGAATGAAATTGTTAAAACATAGCTCTGTAGGCTGCAATGGTAACCTTTGTCCAAAACTGAGAAATTTGAAAAGAAAACTTCTGTAGATTTTTAAACAAAATTCTCCGTTTAAACTTAGGAAATTAGAAACTACTGAGTAATTTTCTAAATGTTTTCTGTAACTAAATATTGTGCTTTTCCCCAATTTATTTTATCAATTTGGAGAATAAAATCTCGAGTAGAAATCATATAAATAGATTAATTTTATTTTCTTCTATGAACTCAGATGAATTCTGAGTATTAAAATATATTTATATATATTATGTTAAATTTATGTTTTTTTTTTTAAATTTCTTAAAAAAAAATCAATAGACTTTGTTTTAAAAAAAATAATAAAAAAAAAAATAATGGGGAGGGGAGGGTCAGCAGAGCTGCATCTCCCCACACCCATTAGGTGGGCACAACCACCATGGCTGCGCACAGCAGCCATGGGCTACTGGGTGCAGCCCTGGTGGGGGGGAGGACGCAGCTCCTAACTGCGCACCACAATATAGGAAATAAAAAAAAGTTTATTTTCTTTAAGAATTTTATTTGATTTATATTTGTATTTAAAATTCGACAGTTATTAAATTTAATTTTAAAAAATGCATATTATATATATGTATTTATAAGGTTTATTGTATAATGTTAATTTAAATTGTTAAAAAAAAAAAATATTATATATATTTATATACATATACACTAATTGGTTAATTATGGGAGTACATTATGTAGGTTATTTACTATGACTTTAGGCTCTTATTGGTTAAAATTGTAGAAAGTATATTATCAAATTTATTTGAGTGTTTTCAATTAATGAAACAAATTGAGGATATTGGTAGTTTGACTCCTCAGATGGATCACTTGTAGTGCAATGTCTTCATCTGATTGTTAAGCATAGTGAATTTGTGTTATTAATCAATTTCTTGATATTGAATAATTGGTTAATTTATTTTATATTCTTGAGTTTTTTATTGGGTTTAATCTTGAGTTGGGATATCAACATGTGGAGTTCCTTAAGTCAGTTAGCCTTTTATAGGAGATAGGGTTATTGTTAAACTTCCAGAGGTTTGGGAAATTGGTGAATTAAGTTATGGGCTTCTATAATTGAAACTTGGTTCCATTTTGTTTATGGTTGTTATCTTGTGTATACTTTGAGTTGCATTGTTTTGCTTAGGGAATTGAGTCATATGATTATAGCGAGATGGTTTTGTCTTGCCATTGTTTATTCTGTGTTTAGAGTACTTGAGAGTACAATCCCTTTGATTTTGTTGTATGTTGGGGGTTCTAGGGAGAGTGGCTCTATGTGGGTGTCGGCGTACAAAGGGGCTGTCAGGATAACCCACGTTAAAGTTAGAGTAAAAAGTGAAAACCTAACTAATCAATTAGGGGATAGGTAGTTAAATATTAATAAGATAATTATAGATTCCTCATCCGCCTATTAGGGCTTCCATAGACTATAGGTGGCCGAGAAGGCCGTGGTTGGCATAATCGTGATATCGTCTTTACGAGAAATTCAAGATTCCGCATGAGTCACCCTATGGAGCGGGGCCTTGAGATAGGCAATTAGGATAAGCATAGATGAAGGTGGCACCTTGTGTTAGGATGTCTGGATAATCCATGTAAGGCCATGCGATGAAACTCTCCTCTAACATTCTCCTTTAGTTTTTTTTAACTGGAATCCTCTGGAAGTGGTTTATTGTTATGACTTGGTGTATATTGTTGTCATGATTAGATAGTGGACTTTTGTTGTTATGGTTTTCTATATGTGTGATTTCTCTTTCCATGTTTGGAGTTTAGCCTTGTGTGTTGCCTTAGACGTCCTTGGTCGGGAATCCTCTCTTAACTACTCCTAGCACGGGGGTGGTCGGGTGGAACGTGCTTCGCACCTCGTTGGGTTCCCTATTTGGCAGATGTACCTTTCAGTGTAGTGATTGTTGAGACAGATTGATCCAGAGTTATGTTCATTCAGATGTATATTTGAACTTTTGTCATATCTTGTAAATTGAAATGTAACTCTCCCATGTGTTGGGAAGATGTATGTTGTAAACTTGGATAAATGTTTATTGGGATTTATTTGTAGAATGATGTATTGTATAATCACATTTTGTAATTCAAGCTTTATTCATAAATGTAAAATATTCTTGATGATGTATTACGTTTGAGTAAATAAGTTCTTATTATTTCCAAGTTAAATGGGATATGAAATCTTGCATAATTTCTATATGGTTCGTTCTTGTTTTAATGCTTACCTTTTATAAATGTTTAAATGGATGAGATATGTTAGAAGATATGAAAGTTACTTTTATTAAATTTTGCCTATGGGTAGATTACATAATGTCACTTTGTGTACCCCAAAGGAACTTAGATGTCTAACTTGTAATCATAGATGTGTTAGTTGCATTAGTAAACATAGTATTTATACTTCGTGTTCAAAAAAAATTGTTGCGTTCTTAGTTGTCCTTTGGGGTTTGCGCGATGGGGCGTTACACAAATTCCCTCATGAAGCTAGTGAGCAAAAACAAGTTCTTTTGGTGAAGGAAGGTCATAGACCTTGGATCTTATACTTTATTTATTTTATTTTTCTATGGATGCCATTGTAATTTATAATATCAAGTGGGACACTATTAAAAAAGTGTGATATTTATTTGCAATCCTAATGTACTAAATTTGCATTACCAACAATCTTGGATGAGTACTTGGATAGCCATATTATTGAGAGATATATTATTTTATTATTATTCTTCTAGTTGACTTGGAATATTAGTTGAAGTAGAATTCATGGAGGAGGTGGATCACAATGATGTTGGTTACACATAGATTTGAATACATTTATATTTCTTTCTTGATTCTAGGTTTTAAAGGAGAATGTGAAGCATCTTTCTTATGATGGGTGCATCCCACTTGAGATAATGGCCTAATTTTTGGAATGATAGCTTTAGTAGTGATGCCTATTATATTGAATGAGGAAAAACATGTTGTTGAAAATGGTTTATATTCATGGAGGCATTGGATTTTTCTATACCATTTTTTTTTTGGTGGATCATAACTTTTGGAATCCACTTGTTGTTTCCTTTAAACTCTTCTCTATATAAATTCTATGCACTTGATAGGGGTTTCATAGGTTACTTATAGATACATAGGTTCTACAAGAATTTTATTTTATTGAAGGGAGAAAATTGTTGATTATGTAATCTTGTATTAAAGATTAATATATTCTTGAGCCTCTTGTTAATGATGGAGTTTTTTAAAATGGTTTCTTCATGCATATATGATGTTATGTGTCAAGTTAGTATAGTCAAAATTGTTAGAATTGTGAAAAAAACAAGGAAAAACATTAAACAACTAACAAAGACACCTTCCACACAAGAGATCTGCAAATAATGTGTAATATTCCTCAACAAGAAAAAGCTACAAAAGAACCTCAAGAAACTTCAAGAAAAACAAAAATCCTCAAGGGTTGAGAGTTCAAGAGAACAAAAGAGGTAAATCTACAGAGAGATAATACAATGAGGGTTGAGTGCTATATAGGAGCAACCCTAAATGGTAAAGGATTAGATCAAGACAAGTGTCAACATCACATGTGATGAGACAAAATGATCTACTAATAGCTCACTTCAGTTAACATAGAAAAACACTTAGTTAACTTAATAAAGAACTTCTAAGTTTAGCTTAAGTGCATGAGAATAAATTAGACTAATAATTAATTAAAGATTAATTATTAGCTAATGCATGATTACTCTAACACCACCCTTAAGATGAACTTAGGAAGTAGCTAAAACCCCTAAAAAGAGAATGCATGGTGGGTCCCAAAAAACAAGGCCTGGTGAGGTACCCATGTACAACAAAAGATCTCTCACAATTGGAAAAAAGGAGAAAACCATAGTGGGAGAAAACTCCTATCCAAAAGAGAGAAAGGTGAATGTAGGACTGAAAAGCCTCTAAAACAAGGTGAAGGACGAAGAAGCCTCCAACCAAAATAATGTCCCAAAAAATAGGAACATGTAGAAAATCACTGAAGCACAAAGAAGATGTAGACTACTGTCGAATGATGACTGATATAGTGTTGAAATGAAGAACCTCCTGAAATAGGAGTGCAAGAGTGTCTATATAGTAAATGGTCCATCTCACTGAAATGCATGCAACCAACTACTGATGTACACTGCATCTGAAAGTACATAGAAACAAGAACTAGATACATAGATCACTCAAACCATGAAACCAAGGAGGCATTAACACCAATAGTAGAAACCCCCCATGATAGGTACACTAAAACTGTGTGAGTCCAATAAGTGCATGTAGGAGAAACAACCTACAAATAAAAGGGTGTACAAAATAAGGCATACACGCATGAGGCAAGAATCACTAGGATTCACTATTGTCATGGAAGGGACACTCATTTGACAAAGGTATGATGGAAAACCAAAGGAAAGCATCAACCCCCCCATGGGACTTTATATCATAGTGCAAATACAAAAGGTACAACAAGATGTGCAAAATCCCCAAAAAGTATACACCAGGATGGCACTTTATCTTAGTGCATCTACAAAAGAGAATGTGTATGAAAAATATGTCTACAATGCTCAAATAGGACAAAATATTGGAAATACATATAGAAAAACCAAAAATGAGTCATCCCATGCAAATAAAAAGTTTCTAGGAGCTAAGATGTCCAAGTAATTCACCAGAATGTGAAAACACAAAAACCTGAATTAAATGTACCAGAAGAGAAATTTGGAAAAGTGCATGGATGGCTATGAAGAGCTCTAAAAGATGGTTCCAATGCTACAGGAATCATGAAAAATGAAGAAACTAGTCAAAATTTATGAGCTTGGGATTGAAAATAATACCTTTGACTTCAATAGGTTGTAGAATGCACCAACAAAAAAAAACAAGTGATGAGACCCACACCATTGGAAAGTTGATAGAACCAAATTTCTGATGATATCTTGTTTGCCAAAAAATGACATTGTATGCCCAAGTTATGGCCAAAAGAAAAAATACCCCCTTTAGGGCACAAAGGGGTCTTGAAGGGGCCCTTGCTAGTTGGTCGTATGACTGATGTGATGATGTTAGCATCCATACAGATGACGCCATGTTGACATCAACAAGAATATTTAAGGAATATTCTCTTATTGTTGAAAAAATTTTGGTCCCCGAAAAGCAAAAAATCCACTAGAATATTTGCACTAATTTGTTGGGAAAAAAATGCCTTGCCAGAAAAATTCATTAGTTGTGAAAAAATGTCAGAAAACATAGAGATGCCATAAATTTTTTCATTCGTTGGTAAAGCTGGATGACCATCAAAACTGGGGAATACTGGAGGAATATTTAAAAGATTCCTTTGAACCTTGTATGCCATCGGGGAAATTTTTTAAGGTGTTGAGAATATTTTTCGCTGCCAAATTGGGAGGTCGTCAGTGATGGATAAAGTCAGTAGGGTTTTTTGGCCACCAGACGACTTGCAAAAAAGTAGTCGCCGATGGACCATAGTACCACATGCAACAGTGATATATGGGGTTCGTAGGGGAAAGTACCCTGTGGGTATCCCATTTATTCCCCCAAGAAACTTTAAACTTGTGGTTTTTTAATTTGTTTTTTAAATTTTGAAAATAAGAAATTAAAAAAAAAAACAAATGTCGTCTGAATTTTACCCTTTTTTCTTGACCCACATACAGGAATTCGTACAGGGTCTGTATGATTCCCTATACAATTTTTTTTTCCTTAGAAGCTCCCAATGTTGAAATATGGAAAATTTATAATAAAAATTCATTGAATCGACCTCTTGAGTCCAACCGTGAGGTTCTTTTTGTGCCAAAATGCTTCAAAATTGTAGCTACCCTTTGGATCCGAAAAAAAGTAACTGCTTCAAACCCTCGTAGATCTGACCTTAAGAGTCAAAATCAGGCCAAACAAAAGCCAAATCTAACTTTCTCGATAGCTATAAATCCAATGGCGAGGTTATTTTTGTGCTAGCAAACACCTAAAATCACCCACCTCCAAAATTTGCAAAAAAGAAAAGGAGAATCCATATCTGATGCCTATAACCCTTGTTGAAGAGAAAAAATCTCATAAATTGAGAAGGGGTTCGTTGAATCAAGGCTCTGATACCATGTTAGAATTGTGAAAAACATGAGCCATAGGATCAAACAATGAACAAAGACACCTTCCTGGCAAGAGATATGCAAACAATTTGTGCAATATTCCTCAACAAGAAAAAGCTATAGAATGAACCTCAAGAATCTTCAAGGAAAACAAGATACCTCAAAGGGTGAGAGTTTGAGGGAAGATAAAATATTAGAGATAATAAAATGAGGGTTGAGTGCTATATAGAAGCAACCCTAAATGGTAAAGGGATTAGATCAAGACAAGTGTCAACACCACATGCAATGAGACAAAATGATCTAATAATAGCTCACTTTAGTTAACATAGAAAAGAACTTAGTTAACTTAATAAAGAACTCCTAAGTTTAACTTAAGTGCATGAGAATAATTAGACTAATAATTAATTAAATCTTAATTATTAGCTAATGTCTGATTACTCTAACAGGGGCTCTAATAAAATATTACCCAATCTTGCATCCTACAAAATCTCAAAACACATTTATGAACAACATAAACCATTAGATAATAAAATAAATAAATAAATGTTGGCTATTTGGAGCAAAAAACAACGTACAATATAAAAATATTAAACTACAACAAACAAAACAACTCTTGTAGCCTATAATTCTTCTCACAATGAGGTTTCTTATATCCTTTCTCTCTTTTTAATCCCCTATTTATATTCATTGTCCCACAATATTTTCCTAACTTTGCTAAATAGAGTTATGCTATTTTTTAGAGGTTTCCTCTTTATTGTCCTCTCCAAAATATGAAAAAATAAAGAGTTCATTACCATTTTTGTTAGAAGATAAAAATAAAGCAATTATACAAGAAATATCAAGATTTTGTCCTCTATAGCACAAGAAGGAAAATCATATAGCCACACAAGGGTAACTACCCCTTCAAGATTCTAAACACCTAAGAATGAAGATGAAAAAATTATATGTTGTCAAAATAATAACTAATAAAACCCAATACCTCCATATGTAAGGTAAATTACCCAAAAATACATATCATTCTTGGCAAGTTTGAACTATCCAAAAATTAGCTTGACTTTGTAGATTTGATGCCCAGTGGAGAAAAAATTGCAACAATCAAGTCTCTTTAGTACAATAATAAAAAAAGAAAAGTTAAAGAGCCCTTAACATAAGGAAATAAAAGCTAACAACTATCAAGAAAGATCGCATATTCAAATAGATTGATTATATTTCCTAAAACAATAGAAGTCAAATTTCCATCATCTAATGTGCAACTTGACATTTAAAATATGAAGATTATCTAAAGTTGATAGTTATATTGATTGGATCTCATTAACATGTAGATTGAGAAAAGGAAAAAAAAAATCTCTTTTTGAAATAGTAAGTTATAGTTGGTGGATAACCATTATCTTCAATATGTGATTCATATTTACATATCATATTCACACATCTACCTATTTAATATTAATATTAATATTTGAATTACCCCCTTTATGCATTCAACTCTTAGATCACAATTATGATACATAATAAGTTATCAAAATATATAAATATATGACACACATAAATCATGAAACATCAATAAAACCTTAATGTTGGTACATACAATAGCATGATATGAATATTCAACTACAATTGAATTTAATGAAGTTTTATCAAAGCATTAAATTTGAAATCTCACATAGTCCCTATAGCTAAAAACATAGGTGTTGTAGCATCCACATTTATAAAAGGTAAACATTTAGCAACCTCAAGAATATAAAAAAATCATCATCAAGGTATTAAATTTTTTAAAATAAACATAATATCCTCCTATAACATCAATTCTTGTATAGAAAATACATAGACCTTGAAGCAAATTTCACAGTCTTATTGTAGTTAAAAATATGTAGTCTTGCTATATTGATCTAACAACAAAAAGTAAATAGCCCTTATTATGTAAATATGTAGGTCTTATAATAAGAAAATGTACAATCCTTGTAGTACTAGCACACAAGTCCTAGAGAAGAAAATACATATTTCCTATAGTAGAAAATAGATATCCCTATAGCATAAATACACAGGTCTTCTAGTAAAAACTATAGAGTCTTCCTATAGCCAAAATACACACTCCTTATCACACTTTTGTGGTGGATTATAAACAAGTATAAAACTAACATGTAGTAGCTATATTTAGGTTTGAAATATATCACTAATGATTTCTTAACATTATTACTGATAATTGAAACAAAAGCAAGTTTAAGTTATTTTTTTTGCACTCTCCCAAGGAAGAAAGTTTACTACTACATATTAGCAAACACATCATAACTACAAAAAAAAAACTATAAATATTTTTGGTGATGTAGAATTGCATGTGCACTTGGACACTCCTACATCAAACACGTTGAGTAAGAATTTTTTGAGCATGGGTTCATAAAGTGGAGTTGAGTGGTAGAGCCACCCTTTCAAATAGTAAATTATCTACAACAAACTCCATTAATATCAAAAGTACATCAAAAAATCATTCCTTCACCTATTTCAACACTTAGGCATGAAAATGATTTTCCTCCTCCACTAAGTTTGTCCATCAATATTATAATTTATTATGGACCTTTGTTTGCATGCATTTTGAGCAAGTGTCTTGTTTAGGTTGCTTGATAGGGGTGGTGTCCATGTCCTTAGAATCTAACAACATAGCATTTAGCTCTAGAAACAAGCTTGGGCCCTCAATATCTAAATCCACATCCTCCTCCCTCTCATCCTTGTTGATGTAATCATCATCATTCTTATCTCCTCCAGTCAAGTCACTTGGTATTTCATCCATACTGAGATTAGAGATTTAATGACCTACCAACCTACGAGACCACCTAAAACTCAAATTAGGGTTGTCAAATTCCTTAACAAATTCAAGCCCACTTTTGACCTCTTCCTTTTCTGCAATATTAGTTATGTCAACCTCCTCCTCATTGTTAGAATTGACTTCCTCAACATAAAAATTAATTGAGCCTATCTTTTTCTTCTTGTAAATGGGGCTTTTAGTTCTAGAGTTACCTCTTTTTATTGAAATTTTGTTGGGGTTGTTCTTAAGGTTGTATAGACTCACAACATCGAGTTTTTGAGTGGAGGTGAAAGGAGTTTTAGAGGACTTGGGATGAGTGGTAGACAATTTAGACTCGTGTGTGGGGATAGTATTATGAGTAGTAGCATTTTTCTTTTTCCCTTTAGAAGGTGACATCTTAGACTTCTTGATATGAGAGTTAGCAAGGTTCTCAATAGGTGAAATGTCCAATGGGGGTTCATCAATTAGACAATCCTTGATAGGCTTAGGAGGATAGAGGGCTGAATGAAATTGGTAGTCTAAAAATAACCCCTTGCTAGAGCAAGATAGGAGGATCTTTTTGGGTTTTTAGCCGTCACATCTAGAGCTTCCTTCACAGTGTTGGTTAATAGATTTATCACTTCTGTTTTATACTCTTTTTCCCATGTCAATGACAATATGACCAATAGTCGAGTCACTTGCAATGTTATTTGCAAGTGCTCTTTCCTTATTTTATAAGGCACAACTACCTTTGAAAGATGAGAAATGAATGAAAACAGGTTATGCTTTTAACTAGAAAGCAAAAAAGGAAAACTAACAACTATGCATAACCATGACATAGATGCGATGGATTAATTTAGAATGAAATGAATGTGAAAAAATGACTCAAAGTCCACTTATTCCACACCCACGAATGATAACCAAGGAAAGAATGAGAAGTAGATCTTCACAATAGATTAATTAATTTGAATTCAAAGATTCAAAAATAAACATCCACACAATTCGATATAATAGAAAATGCATTGGAAAGTGATTGTAGAGACACATAGGACATTTGCAATCTAAAGAAAACATCAATAAATTCATAGATTTAAAAACATCTCCTTTATTTCCCTAATATAAAAATGAGTTCACATATTCCCTTCCCTATACAACAAAAAGTGGTTGAAAAGAAAATAAACTGCCCCGCTTCCCCTATTCCCCGAACAGCTAAAAAAGGATCCCTTTGCAAATGAGACAAACTCCTTTATATTTTCACCCCCACCATTAGTAACGGTTTCAAGAAATCACAATTTTATTAAAATGGAGCTTTTCAATTTCCCCCTCTTCACTTGTGCAACCGCTTCATGCAATTTTGATGGTCTTTAATTAAGTTGAATTTTTACCTTCCTTTTGCCTATTCATGATTGTATTTACTCAAATATTTCTTGGCTATTTCCCATCCTTTCATAACTACTTTTTAGTGATTTTCTTTATTATGGAAACACTTCAATTCCCATTATGGAATATCTCCAAATTTTCCACTTGTCTTGGTTGTTTCTAATTTCAACATTGTAGAACTTCATAAACTCTCATCGGGAATACTTATCAGGGTTTGGTAATTGCTTTCTCAAATGTAGATTAACTCTTTATTTATTGCAAGATGAATATCTAATTGCTTGGCACCTATCACAAAAGGAATGATTTTGTGGACGTGTTTTATTTCTAAATTGGACTGTAATCATTCCTACGTGGAATGATTTGTGGTAGGGGTCCCATTTGCGTTGAAGGAAGAAAGCCTTCAAGAGTGCTCCTTTACCTTTGAACTATACTTTATCGGCCCCTTTACATTTTGAAACATCAAATTCAAAATATAACCAACAATTCAAGAAAATTTCAGCACATTGCCACATACACAGTAGGTATAGTAGAGCATTCTCGAGCCCTTGTGGTGGCTACAAGCTTAAGTGCTTTTAAAGAGACATTGCGGAAGTTGATGATGGTTATTCAAATCATTGAAATTCCGATATGCTTGTAGACTGTTCCATACTGCAAATTCTTTATTTTCAAATAACCAATAGACAATACTACATCAGGTAAGCTACTGTATTAGCTCAAAATTAATATTGTCATATTTTAAACATACTAGCTCACTATAATCGATGTCATCTTCGAAGAATGTTCAATAATTAGCTAAGATACAAGGTTGGCATTGTGTATATTGAATGAAACTTCAATGGTGACTACTGTTGTATTTGGCAATTACCATATCATCAGGTGAAGACCTTCAATGTAACAAGCACCAACATGTTTCCTAGTCTGGGTTCACATGATGCCGTGATCATATGTGATTCAAATATCATACTCTATTACTGTATATGCAAACTCGATAGATGTCTTCTTCAAAGTGTCTCTATGATTGGGAATTCCTTTTCACAATTTTTAGAGCACTGCCAAAATCCTATTCCAAACTCTCATTTTTGTGTGAGTTTGGTGAAGAAACAGAGCATTCAATGTACTCCCAATGGTCACCAATAACAAAAACTTCCATTAAATTATTTACAGGTGTCGAATTAAAGATAAGCTTCCAATCCATTTGAAATGCAAGCATCATATGAGACGTTTTTCCCTTTGAAGCTATCTCTACAATCAAAAGTCATCAATTCAATGCTTTTCAAAGTAGGCATCACATTTTTAACAAATGGAAAAAGCTTTCAGTTCACATAGATGTTATAGAGGTAAAGGATAAACCTTTGCACCACTGACTTTACCCATGACATCATGGTGCCTCTACAAAATGAAAAACGATCCACTTTACATCATCACCCATACCTCCAAGGAAGTCATTATTGCACAACTATCTTCCCCAGTGAATCCCAAGCAAGACCATGAAGTTGTACATGACCTTCAGGATACTCAAATACTGGAATTCCTTTCATTCTTTTGTTCCATTTAACAGATCATAGTAATATGCCATGTAAATTTCATACTATGAGATCCCAGCCATACTACATGTACACTCGACCCTTATTGCTAAAGGTTTTGGATCTTCATGGAGATTGGTATATAGAAACTGAGAAACAACAATCCATGTGGCATTCGCTAAATGATGGCCTTTCTCTGTAAACTCTAGCTATCATGAACCTTAGTTCCCTTATGAAATTATCAAAAACAATTCACATGCTTTGTTTATGCTTTGATGCTCTATTTGTATCCTGTATCAACCAATCCACATTGGGAAGAGCTTCTATGTCATGAAGTCACTAGAAATCTGAACTTGAGAACCTCTAGTCAGAGGTTGTGATGTTTTGAGAGTCACTAATGGGACAATAAAGAAGATTTGGGCATTTTAAGAACCTTCAAACTTGTAAATAGAGGAGTCGGTGATATAAGGAGTTCTAAGACTTAGAAAACCTCTGATAACAAATAATTTGGGAAGTTGGGAGGTTAGGAAACTTTAGAACTGCATGACTTAGGTTAGGAAAAGTATGAACATGCCGACTTTGACAGGATATTCCAAGGAAAACTAGGGAAATTAAATTTTTTTGTGACCAAATAATAGACTTAGGACCCAAAAGGAATGCTATAATTTTACATGACACTAAATTTGAATTTAGGGTAACAATTGGCTCCAAATGGGGAAAAGGACTAGCAGAACACAAAGAATCCAGAACAACCATGGCACAAAGCCTTATTCATTGGGCAATAGAGTCAAAGAAAAAAAGGGGAGTTTGAATAAAAACCCAAAATTGAAAGAAACCCAACAACACACAACAGGGAAAGGAATGAAACAACCTAAGGCACCTATGTACCTAGACTGGGTACCACATACCTAACCTCTCAAGAAATAATGCAAAGCCATTAACTAGCTAGGAGAAATATATGCCAATGCGAAATAGAGGTGTGCACTTGTGAGGTGTCTACAAGCTCAAAATTGGCTTCTTGATCATGAACATAAATCTAATGCTTATGAAGTAAAAGAGATTCTTGAAAGATGTACCAAAGAGTCATTCTTCATCATACACCTTTGAAGTTTCCTATGAACTATTTTCAATATCAACCCCTTTTGAAATAACCAAAAGAATCACATCATGGACAACAACCTTATCAAATTTGGGAACATTCTTAAATAAAATGCTTTCACTTTTATCTTCACTATTTGATTCATCCTTCTCTATGGGAAGCTCTATATTTATAGACTTATCACCCAAATCATCTTTTTCCATAACCTGAAAAGAAGAAACAAACACCTCTTATCCACATAGGAAATCATCTCCTGGTGTTTCTAAGCACCATTTTGGATTATGAACAACATGAGGTTGAACATTCTCATTTACTAAATCAGCATTACTTTCCCCATACTTATTCATGCAATCATTCTCTATCCCATATTTCACAACATCAAAATTAGATTCAAAATGAGGTGATTCAAGAGTGAAATCATTGCTAACCTTTTCTTGCAATTTTTCTTCTTCATGATTTGATGTGGGAACTTCAACAACTTCACCCTCTAGTTGTGGATGATTCAAAAATAAACTTGATGTATCATTCTAGCTATTCTTATCATTGGCTATAATAGGAGTTGTTAGACCGCCCATATTTGGATATTCAGAAACAAAGTATTCTTCTTCAACACATGGTATAGGAGAGAGCACAACATCTTCTTCACAAAGAGGGTTATCACCTAAAGCTTCTAAATTTTTTTGAGGCTGCAAACCTTCATCAACTTGACTATTCTTTTCCTCTTCATTAATCTCAATAATTTCTTTTCCTTTCATAATTTTAGATTTTGAAAAATCATCAACATTGCATATATTTATTTCACCTTTAACACAAGCTTCATTTGATGAATCATTCTCATCTTCAAAGTAAAATAACTCAAAGATGAATTCTTCACTCACCTTTGGCTACAATATTTCTCCTTTATCATCTTCTTCATGAAACTTGAAAGTCATATACTCTAGTTGTGTATCAATCATAACTTCATTATCAACACTAGGACTCAGAGAGAAAACATTAGAAATGAAACATTCTTTATGCAAATTGCTCAATGAATCAATCTTTGGAAACATGACTGATGATTGCGACTTTTGAATATCACATTCTACAAGCATGGGATCAAGTTTGATAGAAAGAACTTCTTCAATTCTTGCACAAGGAAAATCATCACTAAGAGGATAAGTAGATTTGGAATGCAATTTATCCATTCTCTTGTTAGGATCTTCTTCATCTACTTTATCAAATGCTAAATTGATATTATCAAAGATAAAAACTTCCATGTCTCAACTATTATTTAAAAGCCCTTTTCCAGCTTCATAAGAAATAATTTCTATCACTTGGTCTTATTCATCAATATCAAAGTTAAATATTTCTGATTCAGGAGAAATACAGTACCATTCACACCTTCTTTCATATCATCGGAGACACAAGTGGTTGTACTCACTTTAGTGATGTGACCGTCTTCGTCTAGGACTCTACATAAAAAGTCATCATATGATCTTTCTAGGCACCAATTTGGAATGAGAATGATGTTGGGTTCTTTTGATAGTACCTTTTCATTATTCTCTTCAACAAAGGTGGATGATTGTTCAATCTCAATCCTTTGTATGCATGTCGAGAAAGATTCTAGTCCTTTATTTTCAGCGTGGTTCAAAATTCTTCCTTGTTACTGATTGTGATTCCATGGCACTAAAAAATCTATGTGATCAAAAAATGTTTGCACAAAATATTGTTCACCAAGAACAAAAAGGTTTAAGAAGCTCGATCTTCACTCTCTGGTTATTTTTTGAGCAATTTTAATATTTCTATATGATGAATCTTTCATTCAAGATCTTTAAGAAGGTAAAACCTACAATGCAAACTTCTAAGGAGCAATATGGATTGGTAATCTTTGGATGGATGCATCCTTTTATTTTCCACTTCAGAGATGCTCGCTTTGAGATTGTTCCATAGTGAATGAATTATTTCGTCGTCTCCAGCCAATATCTCTTCAATTGTTGGCATAGGTCATCTTCTGGGTTTGGGCTAATTTATTTGGTTTGACTTGCATCGAACCATTTTCCGATCTCTTCAAATAAATAAGAGTCTCCAACCTCACCTCTTGTTGAGGTACCTTCAAAATATTGGAGAATAAGGATGCACCAATCTTCACATCCCAAGTAGAGTTGCCAAAAATCTGTTGGTTAACGAATTTGTCACTTATGTTTTATACTCTTTTTACCATGTCAATGAGAATCTGACCAATAGTTGAGTCACTTGCAATGTTATCTGCAAGTGCTCTCTGCTTATTTTATAAGGCATAGCTACCTTTGAAAGATGTGCAATGAATGAAAATAGGGTATGCTTTTAACCCGAAAGTAGAAAAGGAAAACTAACAACTGTGCATAACCATGACACAGATGCAATGGATTAATTTCAAATGAAATGAATGCAAATAAATGACTCAAAGTACACTTATCCCACACCCATAAATGAGAACCAAGGAAAGAATGAGCAACAAATCTTTGCAATAGGTGAATTAATTTGAATTCAAAGATTCAGAAATAAACATCCACACAATTTGATATAACAAAAAATGCATTGGAAAGTGATTGCAGAGATACATAGGACATTTACAATTTAAAGAAAACATCAATAAATTCACAAATTTAAAAACATCTCCTTTATTTCCCCAATACAAGAATGAGTTCACAGACTTGCTTTCCTATACAACAAACTGTGGTTGAAAAGAAAAAAAATTGCCCCTGCTTCCCCTGTTCCCCAAACAATTGAAAAAGGATCCCTTTGCAAAAGAGACAAACTCCTTTATATTTTCACTCCCCACTATTAGTAATGGTTTCAAGAAATTACAATTTTATTAAAATGAAGCTTTTCAATTTCCCCCTCTTCACCTGTGCAACTGCTTCATGCAATTTTGATGGTCTTTAATTAAGTTAACTTTTTACATTCCTTTTACTTTTTCATGATTCTATTTACTCAAATATTTCTTGGCTATTTCCCATCCTTTCATAATTGCTTTTCAATGATTTTCTTTATTATGGAATATCTCCAAATTTTCCATTTGTCTCAGCTATTTCTAAATTCAACATTGTAGAACTTCAGAAACTCTCATTGGGAATACCTATCAGGCTTTGGTAATTGCTTTCTCAAATGCATATTAACTCTTTATTTATTGCAAGATGAATATCCGATTGCTTGGCACTTGTCACAAAATGAATGATTTTGGACATGTTTTATTTCTAAATTGGATTGCAATGGTTCCTACATGGAATGACCTATGATAGGGGTCCCATTTGCATTGAAGGAAGAAAGTCTTCAAGAGTGCTCCTTTACTTTTGAACTTTACCTTGTCACCCACTTTGCATTTTGAAACATTGAATTGCAAATATAACCAACAATTCAAGAAAGTTTTAGCACATTTCCACATACATAGTAGGTATAGTAGAGCATTCTTGAGCCCTTGTGGCAGCTACAAGCTTAAGTGCTTTTAAAGAGACATTGTGGAAGTTGATGATGGTTATTCAAATAATTGAAATATCGATATGCTTGTAGACCGCTCCATGCTGCAAATTCTTTATTTTCAAATAACCAATAGACAATACCACATCAGGTAAGCTACTGTATTAGCTTGAAATGAATATTGTCATATTTTAAACATATTGGCTCACTGTAATCGATGTCATCTTCAAAGAATGTTCAATAATCAAGTGAGATACAAGGCCGCCATTGTGCATATTGAATGAAACTTTGATGACAACTATTGTTGTATTTGGCAATTACCATATCATCGGGTGAAGAGCTTCAATGTAACAAGCACTAACACATTTCCTAGTTTGGGTTCAGATGATGCCATGATCACATTTGCTTCAAATATCATGCTCCATTACTATATATGCAAACCTGATAGATGTCTTCTTCAAAGTGTCTCTATGATTGGGGATTCCTTTTTGTAATTTTTAGAGCACTGTCAAAATCCTATTCCAAACTCTCATTATTGTGCGATTTTGGTGAAGAAATTGAGCATTCAATGTACTCCCAATGGTCGCCAATAACAAACATTTCCATTAAATTATTTACAGGTGTCGAATAAAAGATAAGCTTCCAATCCATTTGAAATGCAAGCATCATATGAGATGTTTTTCCCTTTGAAGCTATCTCTACGGTCAAAAGTCATCAATTCAATGCTTTTCAAAGGAGGCATCATATTTTTAACAAATGGAAAAAGCTTTTAGTTCACATATATGTTATAGAGGTAAAAGATAAACCTTTGCACCACTAACTTTTCCTGCAACATCATGGTGCCTCTACAAAATGAAAAGCAAGCCACTTTACATCATCGCCCATACCTCCAAGGAAGTCATTATTGCACAATTGTCTTCCCCAGTGAATCTTGAGCAAGACCATGAAGTTGCACACGACCTTTGGGATACTCAAATACTGGAATTTCTTTCATTATTTTGCTCCATTTAACTTATCATAGTAACAGGCCATGTAAATTTCATAATATGAGATCCCAACTGTACTACCTATACACTCGACCCTTATTGTTAAAGGTTTTGGATCTTCATGTAGATTGGTATATAGAAACTGGGAAACATCAATCCATGCGGTAGTGGCTAAATGATGGACTTTCTCTACAAACTCTAGCTGTCATGAATCATAGTTCCCTTATGACATTATTTGAAATAATTCACATGCTCTGTTTATGATTTGATGGGTGTTTGTATCCTGTATCAACTAATCCACATCGGGAGGAGCTTCTATGTCACGAAGTTGCCAAAAATATGTACTTGAGAACCTCTAGTTGGAGGTTGTGAAGTTTTGAGAACCACTGACTGGCTGACAAAGAAGAGTCGGGCATTTTTAGAAGCTTTGAACTTGTAAATAGAGGAGTTGGTGATATAAGGAGTTCTAAGACTTTAGAAAACCTTCAACAACAAAGAAGTTGGGAAGTTGGGCGGTTACGAAACTTTAGAACCACATGACTTAGGTTAGGAAAAGTATGAACCCATTGACTTTGACAAGATATTCCAAGGAAAACTAGGGAAATTCAATTTTTTTGTGACCAAACAATAGACTTAGGACTTGAAAGGAATGCTATAATTTTACATGACATTAAGTTTGAATTTAGGGTAACACACAAAAGCTTCAATTGAAGATAACAAGTAGAAAGGGAAACTAATGACAACCTTATTTCTAAAATGGTTAAGAAAAGGAAGTTGATAGAAATTATAACATTTAAACTAACCTTTGAGTGTATATAGTTCATTAAAAGGAAGCATACCTTGTCCCACGATTGTGGGAGCTTAACTCTTTCATAACCCACATGCAACTTAATTAAAGTTTCACCTTTTTTAAAGAACAAGTTGATGCTTTCAATGTTAGACACCTTATTGTGTCTTTTTGGTCATTATAGGAAAATCTAGTCACTTGGGAAATTACTTCCTCACTCACTTTGAAGGAAATATCCCCCATTTTTACATAGAATTTATTCTAGGTGCTCATAAATTGTATGGATAAACTCTCATCATGTCTATTAAGATGCTCAAGAAATGGAGCTAACCCCCTTCTATAAAAATGTGCCATAGTAGAGGGTAATTTTTCAATTCATCGCAAGAGCCAAGCTCCATCCTCACTCTATCTCTACCCATAGTGAAAGTCCTCCCAAGGTGGCTTCTCTATAGTAAACAATTACAAAAGGAGCTGCTAATTTTGGAAGAAAGGAGGAGTAGATAATTGATAGGGTTTCTCAAAGTAGAATGAAACTTTCTAGATCTAGGCTTAATAGTCATCATAAAATATAATTGAATAATCATTAAATGATGATACATGTCTAAGATAAGGAGTATCCTCGATCATAAGTAAACACATCAAAATGTTTGAAAGCCTTGTCCTTCTTGAGTCATCCTCATATGAGTTTATTGTAGAACTAGTGCCATTAGTCCTATTCAAGGACTTGAATAGAATAATTTGAATGATTTCCTTAGATATATAATTAATATTCTTGACAATAGACAATGCCCAACCACGGAGAAAGTTGTTCTCATACATCAAGCCCCAATCAATCACGACTCTGCTAGTGAAACATATCCTAGTCATCATCACCTCATCATTCAAAGTCCACATAATTGCCAACATTAGTTGATGATTATGAACTAACTTGAATATCTTTATGACCAAATATAAACCATTACCTTTTATCCAACCAAGCTCCATCCGAATTGAAACTAGCTTCTTATTCCATAAACCCCAAGGATTGAAGGGGTGGGAATTTAACCAAGAGTTATAATAAAGAATATATAAATTTATATATTCAATAATTTGAGTTTTTCTAAAGGCCTTCATCATTAGGAAGAGTGATATTTTGTTTCTCCTTCAAAAGAAGGCTTCTTATATTCTCCAAGAGGTTTATTTTGTTTAAATCCAACATCTTAGGGAATTCAAATTTCTTCCCAAATTTTCCAATGCATCGGCCACATTGTTTTCTTCACTATAAATATTTGATAGCTCATAATCATCAAAGCCAGATTAGATTTTTTGAAAGTCATGAATAATATCTCTAATAGCCCAACCCACCTTCACCTTTCCCTTCATAGAGTTTATGACAAGTTTGAAATTCCCTTCAATCTATAATTTTTAATCCCCAATGAGAGGATAATTTTAACCTCCCATAGCATAGCCATCACTTGCTCCCTAATCCCCCTAAGTATCCCATGATAAGGTATCTCCATTGTGATATATGAGAATACCACCACCACTTGCCATACATGGGTTACCTTTAGAAACCTTGTCAAAATTTAGCTTTTCCAAAACCACAAGAGGAGGTTTCCATTTAGTATTTTGACAAGCTATAAATCTAGAGTTGTCAAATCCAGAGTGGTCCAAATGTAGACCCAATCTATCACCAATAAGAAACTCCATAGCAGATGGAGGCAAAATTAGAAATTTCCAAATGATAATAGATAAATTTTTGACAAGTAGCTCGGAGAAAGTCCCAAACACCTCCTTAGCATTCTTTTTCAGATTTTCAAAATATTTTATTATTCCTTTCTTTCCAAATACCCAACATATACGAGGTGGAATTTATCTCCATAATTCCCTAATCAAGAGGTGAGTATATGGATAGGTCCAATTCTCAATTAAATCATTTAGGTTTTCATTCATATTCCAATTGAAACCCAAATTCTGTTGAGCTAGACACTAGATTTCATCAAAGAAAGTATTGTGAAAAAGCATATGTGACATTGTTTCCTCCTCCTTTTTGCATAAAACACACATATTTGGGATTTGGAAACCTCTTATTTTTAAATTATATTGAGTTAGAATTCTATTGTGAGTAGCAATCCACAAAAATAAATTAATTTTGGGTGTGAGATGATAATTCCATATGTTATTCCAAAATCTACTGTAGATGCCATTGACTAACAACAGTTCGTAAGAATATTTTACAGTGAACTTCCATCTCCTATCCTTAGCCCAATAAAACCCATTATCATTTTGAAATAAAGGGATTCTTGTTCACTTTAAAATATTTTGAAGGATGTGATCTTTTTGGATCAAATCATTATAGTTACAATATTCTTCAATTTTCTTCCATTGTTGAGTCCCAACATTTCCCATAAAATAATCAACAACCCACCTTCCAAAAAAATAAATAGCTAGGAATTGTGGATCCTTGAAC